>PISW01006060.1:42500-103441 GCA_004023785.1 Mungos mungo
GCGGTGCCCTCTGGCGTCCGTGGCTTTGCCTCCCGACGGCCAGTGGTGGCCAGGAGGGCTCTGGTCTCCGTGCACCGGTGCTGAGCCGGGACGTGTTTGTCAAATCTGACAGCTGGCTCTCGGGCACGGCCCTGACCGCAGGGGCTGCACGTGTGTTGGCGCTCCCCCCGCGGGGGCCTCGCTGTTGTCCGCCCCATGGAGGCAGCTTTGTGGGGTGAGACTGTCCTGTTTCTACTGTGTTTTTACTATGGTAAGAATTAAGTTAGGAAATGGATTTTGAGCTTAATCAAATGCTTTTGCAGCCTCTTTTCATGAGGATTCTGTCTTTTTTTCTAATTGACCCTATTGATGCAGTGAATCGGAATAACATCCAAGTGTTGAGGCATGTCTGCTTTTTGAGGATGGCTCTTACTTGTCATGATTGTCAGAAATTATTGTCCGTTTGGGTACCAGTGTTTTCCATAGAGTGAGCTGGGAGCTTTTTATCGTTTTCTGCTCCCCGACCAGGAGAGAGCCCCATGGGAGTTGCCTGCTCCTCCCAGTAGACGTCCTCGGGACAGCGCCTGGGCCGCGCCTGGGGGCCTCTGCCTCCCTCCCTGCTTGCCCGGCCCTCCCCCTCGTGGCTTTATTTGCAGCCTTACCCCACGGTTCCCAGGAAAGGTGCCCTTTCTTTTAGATCCTTGGAGTCTGAGGCGGACGTGACACGTGCTTCTCTCTCTGCCACTCTGTCCACTTTCCATCTCGGAGCTTTTGCGCTTTCTCTTTTTCTTACCTGTTCTTGCCAAAGGTTACTTATTTTATCAGGGTTGTAGGGGTGCTGGAGAACTAACTTAAAGCTGGATTTTTTATTTTTTATTTTTTTAATGTTAATTTTTGAGAGAGGGAGGGAACAAGCAGGGGAAGGGCAGAGAGAGAGGCAGACACAGAATCTGAAGCAGGCTCCGGGCTCCGAGCTGTCAGCACAGAGCCTGACAGGGCTCTAACCCACAGACCAAGAGATCATAACCTGAGCCGAAGTCGGGCAATTAACCAACGGAGCCCCTCAGGCACCCCAAATTTCAGGCTTTATTACACAGCAGAGCCTCTGCCTGTAGAAGGTGAGGTGAGGTGAAGCCTATGGGGGAAGGGCCTGAGGAGGGCTCAGCTTTGCAGAGTGGCCAGCTGACCAAAGGCTGGTGAGGCGCCTGGGTTGGTCTCCTCACTGGGTCGACATGGACAGAACCTGGAAGTGAGAAGGTCATACCTGAGGGCGGAGGAAGGGAGGAGGCAGGGACTGGAAGCGCATGTGCGTCCTCCCAGCACCTGGCGGGCAGACCCCTGGGAGTGGCAGGTCTCGGGACAGGTCCCTGCCTGTCTGCTGTTGAAGCCTGACCCCTTCCTCACCCTTCTCCGTTACCTGCCATCTGTGCTTGGCCACTCAGGACCCCACACAGTGCACATGGCCTAAGACACAGTAGGTCCAGGCCCCCGCCCTCATTTGACAGGATCAGACAGGCCCTCCCTTCCAGAAACTCCACCCATTAATGCTCACTGCACCCTGAGGTGCTGACTCCTGCTGCCAGGCCAGGCTGCTCTGACGGCCAGTGAGGCTGAGCAGTGTCCCGTTCCCGCCTGCTTAGTCCCTCCTCTTGGGAGGTCCTGCCCGGGCCCTCTGACCCACATCCTCTGTGTCTGTCCCACCGACACCGTTCCCACGTAATGTGGATTTAAGCTCCTGGTTGGGTTACTTGTGTTGCCAGTGTCCCTTCCTGTCTGTATCACTTCCTCCTCTTACTAAACTTTCTTAATTATAACGTGGTTCTGTTTCCTAGGCTCTCCTTTCGGCATTGGTTTTGGTGTTTCTTAAGCAGTGTTCCCTGAATGCAGGTCAGAAAATATGTGTTGTTTTTTTTCTAGAAGAGCACAGCTTGGCTTAAAACCTCCCCTGCAGCTCATCAGTGCACCCAGACTTGTGTGCAGAGAAAAGGCTGGCGGTTGCGGCCCACGCCTGAAGGTCCTGCACCCTGTCCGGGTGCAGGTGCCCTGCCAGTCTGCCTGGGCCAGTCCGCAGTGTCTTAACTACTAAAGATTGCCAGAATTTTTTTTTTTTTTACTTAAAAAACATCAACTCGATTGAAGTATAGTTTCCATAGGTTCAGTGCATACACTTGAGGTGCCCACGCCCATGAGTCGAGCTCAGAATACCGCGGCCCCCAACCAGGGCCAGGTTTCTGTCCCCACAGACCGGGTGCGCGTCTTCCAGGACCCCTTATAAATGGAGCCGTACAGTATTCACTCCTTTCAAGGAAACATTTTTGAGATTCGTTCCTACCGTCGCTGGAAGCGGGACTCTGGGTGGTTTGGTGCCACGCCCATCACGGCTTCGTCTGCTGGCCACCCACAGGGCCTGCGGGCAGGGTCGGCGTGTTTCCGGCTGCGGGCCCCGGGCCGTCGTGGCGCCTGCGCCGGCCTCCGCCGGGGTCACGTGGTTCCACTGCTGGCGTGGAGGCCGCTGGGAGGCCCGCAGGCCCGCGCCCTGCGGCTGCCCCCTGAGTAAAGCCGCTCCGGTGCCCGTGGCTCGTCTGGTGGAGCGAGCTCAGGGCTCCGCGCTCCGGATGCGAGTCCTGCCAGAGACGCGGCGGCGACGTCCCCGCCGGCGCCTTGCCTTTTCGTTTCGTTAACGAAGCGTCTCTTCACGGTCCGCTGCCAGTTTTTTCCTTTATAGTTCGTGCTTTTGGTGACCGTCCCCGAGTTGTTTTGCTCAGCCCCGGCAGCGGAGACTCCTGGCCTGCACTTTCTCCAGGAGATGTTACGGCTTTCACTTCTACTTTAAGGGTTATAACTTCGGAATTGACGTTTTTGTGTGTTATCAGGTAGAGGTCAAGATGCTTTTATTTTTTTTTTCCCATATTGATAACCTGTTGTTCCCTCACAATGATTATGGGTTTGTTTCCTTTACTCTCTCTTTTTTTTAAGTTTATTTATTGTTCAGAGAGAAAGCAGGAGCAGGTGAGGGGCAGAGAAAGGCAGAGAGAATCCCAAGCGGGCGCTGCCCCGCCAGCACAGAGCCGGACACCGGCTCGTCCCCACAACCCGTGAGGTCATGACCTGAGTTAAAATCAGGAGTTGGACGCTCCACCGACTGAGACACCCAGGAGCCCCTCTCCTTTATTCTTTTCTTTTTAAATTGTTTTTTAATGTTTTATTCATTCCTTTACATATTTATTTTTGAGAGAGAGACAGAGCACGAGTGGGGAAGGGGCAGAGAGAGGGGAGATACAGAATCTGAAGCATCTCCAGGCTCCAAGCTGTCAGCCCAGAGCCCTGTCGCCTCGAACCCACAAACTGTGAGATCATGACCTGATCGGACGCTTAACTGACTGAGCCGCCCAGGCGCCCCTGCTTTATTCTCATAATGTGATTAGTTACAGGAGCAGCTTTTCAGATGTTGAGCCAACTTTGCAGCCTTCACGTAAACCCCACCTGATTGTAATGATAGATCGTTGTCGGTTATTGCTGGATTTTTGTATTGCTAAAATATATAAACTGGAGCTTTGCTTCATATTATTTATTCTTATGATTCTGAATTTAATTTCCTCCTGTTTTTTCATTTCTTAAATGGAAAACTTGCCCATTTCTAGTTTGTAACACTTGAAACTGAATTTTCCTCTGAGCTCTGCTTCATCTGTCTCCCACAGGTATTAGCAGAGTGTGTTCTTACTACCTCCTAGCTCTAAATACCTTCTCTGGTGACTTCTTCTTTGAACTGGGTTATTTGAAGTTCTGCTACTTACTTTCCAAATATTTAAGGATTCTCTGCATTCTCTGTTGCTAATGGCTCCTAATTCGACTCTGTTAAGCCCAGAGAACACACTCTTGGAGGCACTTTATGCCGCAGCATGTGCTATAACTTGGTAAATACATATGTCACGTGCACTCCTGATGAGTAGGAATTCGGCAGCTGTTGGGTGTCGGGGACTGACAGTGCCGGTTAGATCAGGGCGCTTGATAGCATCGTTCAGATTTCCAGTATACTACTGGACTTTTTGGTGGAGGGAGTCTGGTTCTATCTGATTACTGATAGGTGTTAAAATTTCCAACGATTGAAGCTAGTTCTATTCCTTGCTTTAGTTCTCTTCCTTTGCTTCACGACTCTGAAGCTCTGGTATTAAATGCGCATCTATGATGATACACTTCATGTTTATGGAGTGTTCCTCTTGATAACGTGTGGTACTGTGCCTTGAAGTCTGATCATAGCAGAATCACACCTGCTTTCCAGTGGTGGTTGTCTATGTGCTGTATCTGTCTTCCTACCTTTTTACATTCAACCTCTTTGTATTCAGAGTACATCTCTTACAGTCTTGCTTTTTTCTGTTTAGTCAAAAAACTCTTATGTTTTAATTAGAATGTTTAGTCCATTTACACTTAATAAAAATATTACTAGTATAGTTAGTTATAAGACCACCATCTTAATTTGTTTTTTTTTTTCTTTTTTGTTTTGTTCCTTTACTGTGTTTTCTTGGGTTAAATATATTTGGCATTCTGTTTTATTTGTACTGTTAGCTTTTTTTTTTTAAATGTATATTTACTTTTTAGAGAGACTGGGAGCAAGGGAGGGGCAGAGTGGGAGAGTGAGAGGGAGGGAAGGAGAGAGAGAGAGAGAGAGAGAGAGAGAGAGAGAGAGAGAGAATCCCAAGCAGGCTCCTTACTGTCCTTTCAGAGCCCAACATAGGGCTCTAACCCACGAGCCAGGAGATCATGACCTGAGGTGAAATCAAGAGTCAGACATTTAACTGACTGAGCCACCTAGGCACCCCGGATCCTAACTATTTTTCAGGGACTGCATCAGTGGTGTTAGGTTTATTTGTGTAATTGAGCCATCACCATTGGGCATCCCCAGAACACTTGGATTTTCTAAGACTAAAGCTCTTTGCCCCATAAGGTATGACTCCCCGTTGTCTCCCCAACAGCCCCTGGCACCGAGCATCCCACTCTCTGTGCCATGAACCTGATGACTCTGGGGACCTTATGTAAGCAGAGTCACACACTGTGTGTCTTTTGTTACTGGCTTATTTCACGTAGCATAATGTGCTCAGGGTTCATCCATGTTGTAGAGTACTGCGGAACTTCCTTCAGGCTAATAGTCGATTGTGTGTGTATGTTACATTTTGCTCAGCCGTTCATCCATGGTGGACACGAGAGCTGCCTCCGTGTTGTAGCTACTGTGAGTAATGCTGCTGTTAACGTGGGCGCACAGACAGCTGCGGGGCCTTGCTTCGGCTCTCCTGAGCGTGCGCCCGAAGTGCACGGAAGCCCACGCTGTTCCCCACAGCGGCCGTGCCAGCGCGCGTTCCCGCCGGCGGTGCAGGAGGCTCCCCTTCTGCACGTCATCACTAGCACTGGCCGTGATCACTAGGACTGGCACTGGGTCCCAGTGAGCAGAGCCCTGAGGGGACCGTGCTAAAGTAAAATACGGCAGAGAAAGAAATTCCGCATGGTGTTGCCTCGGGCAGAGGGATGGCACACTGTAGGTCAAGGGCACAGACGTCCAGGTACAAGAGGAGGGCATCGTGGGGATGTAATGTTCAACACAGTGTCTGTAGTTTATTGCATACAGTAGGTCTGACAGATCTCACACCCAGCACACAAAAAGTAACTGTGCGAGGTGATGGGGGTGTCAGCTAACTCCAGGTCCGCTGTGTCCGGGCCGCGCCTCCGCACCGCCACAGTGCCGCGTGTCTCAGTGAGCTGGAGGCAAGCGTGCTCGGCTTCTCGGTCGTGCGGCTGGGAGCAAGCCTGACAGAAAGGACGACAGGCCTGCCTGCAGGATCTGGGAGCTCTCGGCACGCCGGGGGGCTCCCACGCCACTCACGCTCGGCCCCTTCTTGCCCCAGTGCCCCCCGCCACACCCCCACGTCAGCGCTTGCTCTGCAGGGAGCACGTTAACCACTGCGGCTTCCTGATTTCTTTGTTTAGGACCTAAAACACAGTGAAAGCCAGCTCCCTCCTGAATTTCCTTTTCCACCTTTTCTCTACTGAACAAAACAAGGAAAAAACCGCTTTTAGAAAGCATTAAAACATCAAGAAATTCTCACATCATGCCTCCCTCTGCAGCTACATGTCTAGGGAAAGTGAGCACGCTTGACGAAGATTACAGCCTGCGTTTGTTAAGACGAACTTGTCCTGCGCCTTCAGAGGCTCGTGGGCCCTTGACCCGGCTGAGGGTGTGGGAGCTGGGCTCCCCGTGGTGTGAGTGCACTGCCCAGCGACGTGGACAGCCTCCCTTTGAAGCTGCCTAGCGGTTCCTTCCAGCCCCCTGTTCCTCAGACAAGGATCAGTGTGTGGCCCAGAGGGGTCTTTGTGTTGATGATGCCTTAGCCATCATGGCTGGCGTGGGATGACCACGGAATTACACTGAGGGAACTTTCCAGATTGCTGTCTGTCGGCAGAGGCCGTGGGAACAACAGCGGGTCTGTTTTTGAGCCTGAGCAAGGCAGCGTACAGCCTGCCTCAACTTTACATCTTTCCAGTGACTTCCATCAGAGGACGAGAAATGTCCTCCAAGGGACTGCAAACCCAAAGGGGCCTGACAGGTGACCCTCGGGGCCTGTGGTGCTGGCGCTGCCACTGCTGGCTTTGGCTCTGAGTCCTCTGCTGTGACTGCTGTCATCTCTGCGACAGACTGACGGCACTCAGGCGGCCACGCTCCACGAGTGGGAGGTATCCGACCCGACTGGGGCCCAGTGAGTGTGCACCCCGGGGGCGGCAGGCATCCCCCCTGGGCCAGGCAGTCAGGCTGTGCGCCCTTAGGCCTGCTGCCTGTCACCACGGTGCTTACTCCGGAGCAAGATGGCTGTCGCGGGTTTGGGCACGAAGAAGCAGAGCTGAGGGGAGGCCACACTCGATTACTGCGCCGTGAGGTGGGCCGTGGGGGTGCCATGCAGTGTTGCCAGAAGCTTCTCCAGACGTGCAGAGACAGCCATTCAGAAAAAGCCAGTTGTCCTCAGGTGTTAGGCATTTTGAGGAGCCTCTCACAGGCTCAAAGTAAGCAGTGGCCTCGCTCTTTTCCGTGGCTCACAAGGGGGATGTCCCACTTCCATGTCCCTGTGCAGCACAGTCCTGGGCACCCAGCCGAGGGCACCGTAAGACCACGTGTCTCTGCCTCTGTCCTCCAAACAGTGGTCTCAAAGGTAAAAGGCTTGTTTGTTTTTTATTTTTATTTTTAAGAGAGAGATAGAGACAGAGAGCAAGCAGGGGAGGGACAGAGAGAGAGGGAGACAGAGACTCTGAAGCAGGCTCCGGGCTCCAAGCTGTCAGCACAGAGCGTGACGCGGGGCTTGAACTCATGAACCACAAGATCATGACCTGAGCCAAAATCACACGCTTAACCGACTGAGCCATTCACGTGCCCTAAGCCTTTTTTATTTTTAAATGAAATTCCAGAAAAAAATATATAGAATTACAGATGTTGGTACAGTGAGACACTGCTTACGTGGCCCGTGGGGTCCCACCTGGTTGTGTCTTGTTGTGGGTGCCCCCCCCCGCAGTTCTCCTGACCCCCAGCGTGTTGCTATCACCCAGATGGCAGGGACCTTGCTGGCGGGCCAGGTGTCCGGGGCTCCAGCGCTGGAGCTGGGGTGCAGCCTGGGACCGCGTGTCCAGCACCCCCGGGCTGGGCTGCTGGTGCTGGGGCCACACCCTGAATCGTGGGACACACGACACGGGCTCCGTGCGTCTCCCCTGCCATCCACTGCTTTATCTCACGCCACTCCTCTTCTTTGTGACGGCAAAACGAAACTCTCTTCTCCTCACGAGGAAGCAGAGGTTCTTAGTGTAGCAGGAGTCAGAGACTTCCTCACAGGGACCCCGGAAATCTTCTCTCGCACCTGAAAACGTGGGTGAGCATCGTTGGCAGGAGCAGGTGTGTGCCCTGCCTGCAGAACGGGACCTTTGGTGAAACGGAGCCCAGGGCTGTCGTCCACCGGAGCCCGTGGTGGCTGCCGCTCTGCAGCCACAGGTTAGATTCTGAGAGCAGCAGCGAGCAGGCTCAGACACACCGGCATGCTGACCTCGATAGGAGGGGAGGTGTTTTCAGAAACCTCGAGATCGGAGGCATTATTTGTGCCTCTCCGTGAACTGGACGTGGGTCAGCCCCTTCCCATGCTCCCCCGTTTGCAGGAGCAAAGCGGGCCACTGCCTCAGTTTCCCCAGCCAGGTGCTTCACCACCCACGTGCTCCCTCCCACCCTACCCTTCATTTGCCCCTGCTTCTCCACTCGGGGAGCCCTCCTCTGGTCTTCTCTGTAAGGGGTGCCAAACCCACTGCGGTTTCTGTGGTCTAAAAATGTCTTGATTTTGCCTTCAGTTTTGAAGAGGATTTTCACTTCAGGCACACCGCAGGTGACGGTGATGTCACTACTCCGCGGTACTGTCCCGCTGTGTCCTGGCACTTGCCCTGCCCGTGCCCTCAGCCGCCTGGCGGGCTGCCCTTCGCCTCTGGGTCTTCCAGGTCTGCGGGAGCCTCAGAAAGGCGGCTCCGACCTGCTCGGATCTGGCTGCGTCCCGTTCTGTCCTGTGTGCTGGGGTTTCCACCGCACGGGCGAGCTCTGACTTTCCCTGTGGTTCCCGTCCGTCCGTCTGTCCATCCGTCCTTGTGGTCCAGTGGGCGTGTTCTGCCAACTGCTGTCCAGCTTCGTCTCTTCTGCTGAGTCTACCTTGGGGGCTTTAATTTTCACTGTTACATTTTGCAGTTTATGGAACTTCCATTTTATTGTTTTTGACAGATCCGGTTCTCTGCAGGGAACACTGCATATCCTGGTGGCGGTGGTACTGGCACCCCACCCAGCCCTCCCCAGGGCACCTGTGCCCTGTACAAGTGCTCATCCTGCACTTCCCTCCTGTGCTGAGTCAGGTTCTCCACCCCACGTGTGGAAACTGCAGGCTCTGTGCGGGGCCTTCTCCCACTGAGGGCCACTGGTCCAGGGAGGGCCGACCCCGCTGTTGGAGGCTGAGCTTTTTGAAGCTGGCCTTCCCTGTCCTGTTCATTTCGGGGTAACTCTCAGTGCTAGGGGGCAGTCCCGCAGGGGCACCAGCCCAAAGCCTGGGGTGTTTCCAGACTCTCCTTGAAGGGCATGGAGTTCCAGAGTGTTCCATGCAGCACTGCGTCACGAATCAGAGCTACATCCAGGCACACACCTCAGGTGAAGGGTTGCTCTGAGCTGGGCCTCCACACCCTTCTCTCCAGGACCTTCGTCCTGGCTTCCAGGGTGGTTCCCCGATGCCTTTAAATGGACTTCCTAAAATGCAACGTCTCTGGTTTTCTGTGCCGGTTGGTCAGTTACAGGGCGGTTTCATACATTGCCGGCCGCGGCCGGGACACCGGGAAGGCACTGGCCGTGGGGTGTGGTGCCCCGGCCATTACGTGCTCTGCGTTCTTTGGCACACATTCCAGTCGGATGGCCTTTTCTCATTGGCTGCCATACTTTGTTCTGAGAAATTCCTGGTTCCAAAAGTGCTCGTACTGAGTCTTCCGAGAACGCATGTTAGGTCAGTTCAAGTTGTAGGTGTGAAAGATAATGGTGACAAAGCAAGAACACGTTGGAAGGTCAGCTTTTGTCTGGAAAGAGGAAGATGCTGGCTTCTAAGTAGGCCGGGGTGAGACCAAGCCCCATGCTGGCCTGCTGGTCTACGGGGACAGCCCAGAGGCAGAGGGAGGGGCCAGGGGTCAGGACACTTTGATCCTGGCACGGCCCATGGTGGCTGTGGGCCAAGTGTCCGCCTCCCGCCCGCGGCCCCCCCCTCCATGGAGGCAGCAAGTTTCGGCCTGTGCCGCGCACTTGACCTGTGGCAGGGCCGCCCTCGGAAGACAGAACTAAGGTGTTTGCGTTTGTTTCGTCCTGCTCAGATCACCCGAAAATTCAGGCTGAATTCTGAAGGCAAACTCGAACAGACAGTCTCCATGGCAACCACTACCCAACCCATGACTCAGCATCTTCACGTCACCTACAAGAAGGTGACCCCGTGACCCCGAGTGTGTGTTGTGACCCTTTGGCTTCCCCGCGGACGCCCGCTCCAGGCGTGGGTGTGGCCGCAGGTCTCTGGGCTCCAGCGTGCGGCCATGTGTTCCTGTAACGGCGTAGAAAAACCAAATAAAAGGCCTTTATTTTTATGACTGAGCATTTTGACTGTTATCTATTAATGGTGTAGACTGTGCATTTCTTCTATCTGCTTGTGACTACTTGTTTTCCAGTCTTTTCTCTAGACAAGAAAGAGTGACTCTTGTTTTCTCTCTCCTTTCCTTCTGGCAGTTCTGACAAGATCTAAAACATTTATAAATCTTCAGCAGGGGAGCCGGTGATAATCTGAAGACCAATGTGGCACAAAAGAGATCAGTTATTTTATGACTTTTAAAGCTGACAGTCTCCGGGCCCCACGGCCACAAGGCCCACGTCCTCACACCACCCAGCCACCCCCACCCAGGGCTTCAGCTCTTCTCCCTTCTTTCTGCTGGAGTATTTCTAAGCACATTCCAGGCGTTTTCCCCACAGCGGCTTCAGGGTGCAGATCAAAACAAACCAAAGCCACTTTCTTCTTCCTAAAACATGGTTACCACCTTATCCAAGGCCCAGCCTTGAAGTGGAGCCCATGGGAAGAGAAGTGGCAGCCCCAGGGAGCTGGGAGCCCCCGCCCTTCCCTACCCCACCCCTGGCTTGGGGACAAAGGGCAGTACCAGGTGAGGTGGCCAGTACCTGGGCGTTCAGGAGGAACTAGGACTGGTGACCCAGGTACCAAGGGGCCAGGAGGTTGGTGCGGGCCAAGCAAGTCGAGGTAGGAGTTCATCCTGAGGCGAGTTCCCCTCTGGCTGTGTGTGTTTGCGTGGCCGGATGGGGACAGGGACGCTCACACCCCAGGGCCGCAGAGCACTGCTCCCCTGGCTCCCTGCCTGGCCTCCAGGCCCGCAGGATGGAGGTCCTGCCCGCCCGGCTTTGCTGCACGCAGCTGCAGATCTCGGTGCTGCGCTCCTGTGGGATCAGGCGGCTGTGCTGCGTAGATTGGATGCAGTTCTCTGGGATCCCTGTGGCTGCAGTGACAGCAGCGACTCCACCTCGTGGTGGGGAGGGTCTCCGCCGAGGCTCCGGGCCACCTCACCCGCCAAAGTCTAGGTGGAGGTAGCAAAGCCCCTCTGGTTGGGATTTCGGCATCCTGGTTTGGGGGAAGCAAACATTCAGACGTAGCACGGGGACCTGGAAGTCGTCAGAGCTGTCCCCCCACCCACCCAGGGGGAAGGCCCCACCCCTCCTGCGTCCCTCCTTCGGCTCTGAGAGCAGCACCCAGAGCCGCGCACAGGGTGGGCTTGGAGCACAGGACCAGAAGCAGACACCCGCAGGGTCCTCTGGTCCCTCCCCTGTGCCGTCCACCTGGGAGCAGAATCCCTCAGCCCGGATGGCGTTCCCAGGCTGGATTCTGGGTGTCTGTTTTGTCCCTCTGTCCCCTCTGCCCCCGTGGACAGGAAGACTTCACTGTACGGTGTGTGCCCAGGGCTTGTGTCACCGCTCCCGGAGCCAGTCACCTGTCTGCCTGCCGCCCTTGGCTGATGCTAAAATTAAGGGGCCCCAGTGGTGGCAGACAGGCTGACCCCCATCACTGGGGAGTCCACCACCATGAGGGACCTCCTTCTGAGCCAGCCCCGCGGTCAGCGTCGCAGACTGGCCACCTTACCACTGTGGTTGTTTCTTTACTTACGCATTTAATCATCTTCATGCCAACTCGGGGCTTGAACTCACAGTCCCCAGATCAACAACCACACGCTCTTCCGAGCACCCAGGCGCTTTTCTTTCTTTTTTCTTTCTTTCTTTCTTTTTTTTTTTTTTTTGACGGAATCATTGTATTTTATTGGATCTGGTATGTTTCTTAGTTTGCAGAATAGAGTAACCAAAACTGCTCCCGCGGACCCTTCCCCTCAGATCCTGACAGATTGGGAGGTGAGCGGCATGGAGCAAACATGGCCGTGCAGCGGGCAGGGCCTGGGTCCTGCGGCTCCTGCCTTCTGCGCGCGTTCAGGGGCATCTGTGGGTGGGGGAGACCCCAGGCAGGAGCAGAGGAGGCAGGGGTGTGGCGTGGGGGTGAGGGGACAGGGGTTGGGCCGGTGGATCAGAGAACCCAGTGAATGCCCACCCCGGGTTCAGACTCCATGCCTGCCTCCTTCCTCCCCTTTCTTTCTGCGATTCAGTCGTGCCTCCAGCGCCAGAGGAAATAGAGAGGAAAACTTCCGTTGCAGCCGTCAAGGGGGGTAGGCTGCGACTTCTGCAGGGCCCAGCGGGGGCACCTCCCACCCACATTGATGTGGCTGCTGCCACCACCCGAACAAACAGGAGAAGGAGAGGAATTCCAGGGACCAGCCCCACGTTGGGATCCCAGGCTCTCCTGGGAAACTGAGGAGAGTATGCAAATTTCTGGGGCGTTTCCAAAGAGACAGCGTCTTCGGAAGAGCCTGGAAACTCCTATTCTGACAGCCTGAGGCGGGCTGCGGGACTCAGAGCCGCAGTCCACATGCCAGAGCTGCTGACCGCCTCCAGCCAGCCACCTGTGCCGCACCAGCTGGCCCAGGCTGGCGTTTCCCTCCACGTCCACGTCGCCTCCCACAGGGCTCTCAGAGGCCCTGGTCTAAAAGGCCAGTCAGTCCACGGACAGTCCCCTGAGAAGGAAATGGTAGAGGAGATGCAGGAGACCAGGGATGGGGACCTTCTGTCTTGTGTTGTAGCTTCTAGAGTGGGGATGGGCGGTGGGGACCGCTTCCTGTCCCAGGGACACCCTCACACCGGTGCAGGCAGGAAGGGGGTGGGAGCTGCTGGGAGTTGGGAACGCCCCACAGACACACTGCCCACTGCCTGGCCCCTTTAGCTCCAGCCATCTGGACCCTAAGTCCTCCCACAACCCCCAGGGCAGAGCTGGGGTGAGGACGGACCTGGGAAGAGGACAAGTCCCACCAGCACTAGGGCCAGAGCATGGTCCCCCGGGACACTGGACCCTCTTCTGGGGGACCCTGAGACACCGACCTCTCTCCTGAAGGGCCCCCGGGACATCAGACCCCTATCCTGGGGGACCCTGGGACACTGACCCCTCTCCTGGGGGATCCCCCGGACACCTGACCCCTCTCATGGGGTCCCCCGGGACACCTGACCCCTCTCCTGAGGGACCCCCGGACACCTGACCCTTCTCCTGGGGTCCCGCGGGACACCTGACCCCTCTCCTGGGGGACCCCCGGACACCTGACCCCTCTCCTGGGGTCCCCCAGAACACGTGACCCCTCTCCTGAGGGACCCCCGGACACCTGACCCTTCTCCTGAGGTCCCGCGGGACACCTGACCCCTCTCCTGGGGGACCCCCGGACACCTGACCCCTCTCCTGAGGGTCCCCCGGGACACCTGACCCCTCTCCTGAGGGTTCCCCGGGACACCTGACCCCTCTCCTGAGGGACCCCCGGGGCCACCTGATCTTTCTCCTGGCGGCTATATGACACTGTCAGAGCTGCATGGACCTCGCACTGTTCTCATCCTGGAGCCGTGCTGTGAGAAGCAGACAGGAAGGAGGAGAGAGTAGTCAGAGACACAAAGAGGCGTTCGGAGACAGGCTGCAAGGAAGGAGACGCCCAGAGACAGTAGGGAGGGGACAGGCCTCCTCACTAACTGCTTCGTTTGTAGGCAATCTCTATGCACAACACAGGGCTCCAAATACCGACCCCGAGGGGCGCCTGGGCAGTTCAGTCAGCTGAGCGTCCGACACTGGATTTCGGCTCAGGTCATGATCTCACAGTTCATGAGACCAAGCCCCAGGCTGGGGTCCATACTGACATCACAGAGCCTGCTTGGAATTCTCCTTCTCCCTCTCTGCCACTCCCCCACTCACACTCTCTCTCTCACTCGTCTCTCAAACAAACATTTAAAAAACAAAATATCGGCCCCAAGAGGAAGAGTCACACACCACACCGCCTGAGCCGGCTGGGCGCCCCAACAGCGGTGGCTCCTGCGCTCAGGGATGAATTGTCTGGAAGAACCCCCTCTGTGGGCATCAGAAAGCCCTGAGTCTTTCGGTGGAGGCCCGCACCGAGCCTCCTGCCTCCACCCTCCTCCGAGGCCCAAAAGCTGTGATTGGGGTCAAGGGCAGGAGGTCAAGGGCAGTGGGAGGTGCTCAGAGGAGGCACAGCCGTGTCCCTCCGCCTCCCCTCTCTTGCTGTGGGTAGGAGGCAGGCTCAGAGGCTGCAGGCGCTGCCCTGCTTCCCACCTGCGTGGGCAGAGCCAGGAACAGTGCCATCTCACCGTCTCAGCACCGGCTCGGTCTGTGCGAGGTCAGCACGCAGCCGGCGCCATCCCCAGGCCGCCTGGGTAAAAGAGACGCGCGTTGTGTTTACAGAAGAAACTACACGTCCACACCATCTCCAGTTCCCATTCTGGGATGCAGGACTTTTCACTGGAATTCTTTGATTTTACCTCTTCAAAGGTGAAAAGTCTTGGTTCTTTGCGATATTATTTGCCTTACCCTCCAGGTACAGATGTTCTCATAGAAGTGACACTGTTAGGACGACAGGACGGGCCTGAAGTCTGCAGTTTGCCCCACCAGAGCAGAGAGAGCGAGTCGGCTACAATCTAATTGGAATCACCGGTTTCCCTGGTGCTCACGGCACCCACTCGCCACACAGGCTCCTCCCTGTCATTTCCAGATTGACTCTGCACAAGGTGGCTTTGCTTGTGCAAAACCGACATGGCCTTACTGTTAAAACCGGAAAACAGGGCACACTTGCCCGCCCCCCAGGTGCAGGTGCTCCTCGGGCAGCCGGGTTCATACCGCAGGTCCCCTCCCGCAGGTCCCCTCCTGCTGGACGCCCCCCGCTTCGGGTCTTTGGCGCACCTAATGACATCCCAACCAAGAACCTGCCATTTGGGGGTTCTGACGGCATGCGTGGGCGAGCTGCCCAGGACCCAGGCTGCCAGCCCAAGGCCAGCAGCACGCAGACCCAACCCCCGAGGCCATGCCGTCTGCCCCCACCACTGAGGGAGAGGAAGCTGGGCTAGTTTGGGCTTGCATTTCTCTTCTTTTACTTTTTTTTTTTCCTTCTTCTTCTAGATTTTTGTAGCTGATGCACTCTCTTGAATTTGGAATATTAATCTTGATATTCTTAATGTTCAATTACAGCTTTTTTATTGAGGTAAAACGCACTGTTATGACATAAAGTTCACCATTTTAACCAGTATAAAAACTAAAGTGTACAATTTAGTGCATTCATACCCCCGTGACCTCCACCCACTTCCGAATCATCTGTGTCACCCCAGAAGGAACCCCCAACCACATGACAGTCACTCCCGTCCCCTGACCCTCAGCCCTGGTGAATACTACTGTTTTGTGTCTCAAGTAACAAATATTTTTGAAAATGTTAAATGTTGTCTTTTTATCCAATATACATTTTGTCTTTTATTATTCCTGAATTTTAAATCATATTTAGGAAGGTTTTGTCTATTCCTCAGTTACGGAGAAAATCACCCATTTCTTCAAGTATTATTTCATGTTTTACACTTAGCTCTTTGATCCACTTGGCATTTGTCCCCTCGGGTCCCATCTCATCTCTCCCCCCACCTTCCTCACTGACTCACTCTGTTTTGTGGGCACTGGGGTCTGGCTCTGGCTGTCCCAGGCCCCCGGGCCGCCTGCCTGTGCGCGGGCTGGGGCCCGCGGTCCGGTGACAGAGGCGACGCTGGGCTCAGCTGCCAGCAGGCCCTTCCCTCCCCTCTCTCCTTCTTAAGGCTCATCCTGACTATATTTTTTAAATTTTATTTCTTTTTGAGAGACAGAGCATGAGCAGGGGAGGGCAGAGAGAGGGAGACAGAATCAGAAGCAGGCTCCAGGCTCCAAGCTGTCAGCATAGAGCCCAACAAAGGGCTCGAACTCACAAACTGTGAGATCATGACCTGAGCTGAAATCGGAGGCCTAACCGACTGAGCCACCCAGGCGCCCCTATTCTTGCTTTTTAAAAAAATGTCCTCCCTTTAAAATTAGCTTGTTTAAATCTAGAGGGGGGGAAGCCATTCTGATATGTTTACAAGGATGGCATGAAATTTATAAATTTGCTTATGAAAAGTTGTCTTCTTTGTGAACGGATTTCCTGGCCGGAGCATTGGCGTCTGTCTGCTCAAGGCTGCGCGGGGTCTTGTAGACCCATCGCATCTTCCGCACAAAGGCTCTCTCGCTTGTGCGGTTTGTGCGGAGAACTCTTACCTGTTTGCTGCTGTTGGAAACGGAGGTCTTTCCCGCTTCGTCTGGTAACGAAGGTGAATGAGACTCCCAGTCCCATCGCCCTGCGGCTTCGGACCCTGTGCCGTCCCAGTCCCGACTGCTTTTCTGCGCTGCCAGCCTGGCCCGGGATCGGGCTGGCGGTGAGGGAGCGGGCTGGCCGGTGTGGACCAGCCCGGCCGGGAGGGCGCAGGCAGGGCCTGGGGGGAGCGCGCTGCGCGCCGGCCGCACAGGATCCCTGCCTCCCTGGGAGGCTGGACAGCGGGGGGCAGGGCCAGCTGGCGGCCGGACGTTGTACAGAAAGGGAAACCAAGACTGAGGGAGGCCGAGTCGCAGAATCTGGCACTATGTGCCTGTGCCTGGAGCAGGAGTCGGGCCCCCTTGGGAGAATGTCCCTGTGTCAGGAAGCAGAGGGTGGGGACTGCCCGGAGCCGGCCCTGAGGGGGACACACGGCAGCTAGGCCTCTGGGACCAGGGGAGCCCAGGGAGGGGCGCAGAGCCTAGCGTGGGCAAAGTGAAGGAGGAGAACGCCTGGCTGCTAAGGAGCCATGCGGGGCAGGACTGCCGAGAAGCCCGTTTGTCCCTGGTGCACGTGTGCGAGCGTGACCTGTGACCCCGCGCACGCACGGACGCGTCCGCTCGGAGCTCCCTGCCACGGTGCATGGCAGCGGAGGCCGCCTCAGCCAGGGAGGGCCCCGGGATGCTTCTGCACCTGTGTTTTCTCACCGCCTCCCGTCCCGGCCCCGGGTGGTGGTGCCCGGGCAGAGGCACCAAGAAAGCACATGGGTCACCCTCCGTTGCCATGAAACTTTATTGGGGATTGAACGCACACACACCAGCCTTCTTGTTCATGGGCTTCTGTGCTCTCAGGTCAGGTCTGCCAGCTTGGAGCCCGCACCCCTGGTCCCCACCACACTGGGACCCTGCCATGGGAGGGGCACACGCACTCCCTCCAGAAATGGATTAAGCAACCAGCCCATGAGCCTTCTGCCCTGTTTACAAGGTCAGTAAGACCCCACGGCTCCTCCAGCCTTGGCCAGGCCAGGGTCTCCAGGGACTGAATGTGCAGAGCCCGCTGCCCGGCTCGCATCCTGACACCGTCCGCCTTCACAGATGGGACCCAGGCATCAAGTGAGAGCCTGGTGTTCCCAGCTCCCTTCCCTTTGGACCTGGGAGGTGACCCTGACTTTGTGGCTCCAGACGGAAGGGGACAAGCAGGGTTTCCAGGGGAAGGCACTGAAGCCCAGCTCCAGGCCAGGGAGGCCCCCCTCCCCTTCTAGGGGCCAGGGTAGCAGACGAGGGGCTCAGGGCAGGGCTTCCTGCACCAAGGCGGGGCTCTGAGGGTTGGCGCGTGCCCAGCCTGGTCGAGGAGGATGGTGACACTCTCGGCGGCCGGGGGCCTCCTGGCTTGGAGGGCCTGGCATCGGCCTGTGCCCAAGCCGGCGGCTCATCTCTCTGGCAATAGTACGAAGAAGGCGGCCTTCAGGAAGCGGCCGAAGCTGCAGAGTGCGGCCACAAGCCAGTGTGAGCGGAAGCCGGGCTCTGTGCTGACCACACACTTGAGGACGTCGGTCTGGGGGGGAAGAGGGCACAGTTAGAGGGCAGAGCACCTCGCCCGGGACGTCCAAGGACTCCCACAAGGGGGTGCATGAGGCCGTTGGGGAAGGCCCTCGGTCTACTCTGGGCGGAAGACCAGTGTGGGGCCGACCCGACCACAAGGAGGGAAGGGAGGAGGTTGAGGCGGGGGCGGCTGCAGACGGGAGAAGCCTGCGGTGCCCACGCAGGGCCCCACCACCAGCCTACGGCCACTGCCTACTGCCCATGTCCCCACAACCTCCCGGCTCCTCTGCCTTGGCCCTGCGGAGCCAGCTACCAGGACACGCCAAATCCAGCTCAGACTCCCCCTTACAACAGGGGTGGGCACTGAGCTTTCCAGACCCCAGTGAACGCTCCTACTTCTTTCTATTCCCACTAAGAAATGAAATATTTTCTCAGCAGTCCAGACTTCAACAGTGGCCTCACTGGCTCCACAGAGAGGAAGGCAGCAGGGACAGAGGCCTCGGGGTCTCTCTGCTGAGGAATGGCCACAGTCATCCCCCCACCCCCCAACTTCAGATGAGGCTCCAGCCCCAGAACTGCTTGACCTTGGCCTCTGGCTGCAACCTCAGCAGCGGGCTGAGCTCTCCATCTGCAGCCAGCGTGTTTCACACACCCTCGCCCACCACCCATTTTACAGAGGAGAAAACCAAGATCTCCTGTGGGGGCCTGGCCAGGACTGCCCAGGACGTTGGGGGTGTGGGGCCTGGGGGGTAGGACGTGCACACCCATCCCTGTGGGCTGGGCCAGTCTTTTCCTGCCATGGGAACGTGGCTGGGTGGGGGTGGGTCCGGGGTGCTCTGAGCAGTGACAGGGCTCCCCCTCCGACAGGGCTTGTGCTCCACCTCTCGAGGGGCCGAGGGGCTGCTTCTGCAGCAGGCCAGCTTCTGCCCTACAGGGGGCTCCGGAATGGCAGGACTTTAGCCCTGGAGGTCGGGGAGGCTCCGGGCTTAGAGGGAGCAGAGGACAGGTCAGCACCGGAGCTGGAGCTCACCCACCCCTCCAACCCCCAGCAACCCCCCACTGCAGGTGCTCGGGCACTCCACCCTCCGCAGCCCGTCCCGGGATCCCAGTGCCCCTCACCCATCCGCCGCGCCGCCGCAGCCAGGGCGCCAGGGCCTTGCGCACAAACTCCCCGAGGCAGTCGACCAGCGCATGGACCAGGGCGGGCTGGGCCTGCCGCACACAGTCCACCGCCAGCCCTGCCGCCACCGAGTACAAGGACACCACCTTGCCCCACGTGATGCCTGCAGGGAGAGAGACAGATGCCGGTCAGCAGAAGGCCCCCCAGACCCTGGCTCCAGTCCAGCCCTCAGGGTCGCAGGAAGAGCCCGAGACCCTCTGAGCCACGCCCCCGCCATCATCCCTCTGATGCCAGGGTGGGCACCAGGGGCCAGCCCCCACCCACAGCCCCCCAGCTGGACAGGTGCCACGGCAGCTGGCCGCCGGGCACGACCCCCAGCCACCATCCCTGCCACAGGTCAGTCCTGCCCTCTCGCAGGTAGCTCTTGGGCGGAGATTCTCGAAGTCTCCGTTATACGCCCGCGCACACGCGCCGGCACCCAGGACAACCTCGCGCGGCCCACCGTCTGCTGGAAGAGGCGAGGAGCAGCAAGGCAGCTGGGTAAGGAGGAGACAGGCCTCGGCGAGGGCGGCCGAGTGGCCTGCAGCCGCACCCTGAACAGTAAGTGGCTTCAAGCCGCGCCTGCCCCTGGCGGGTCTGTCCTCCGGAACGGCGGTGCGAGGGCCCTGGCACGTGTCCTGCAGGAAGCGGCCGAGGCCCACGAGGGGCAGGACTCCCCAGACCACCGAGCTCCTGAGCGGCAGAACCAAGACGGAGCCCCCTGGGAAGGCCAGTGAACGAAGCCTGGGAAGGAAGGCCCAAAGTTCCGGGTGTGGGCTTCCCTAACGTACAAGGAGGGCTTACAGCTCAGCGAGAACAAAGAGAAACCTTTCAAAAGAAATATGAACGCAGAATAAACAGCTGCTTCATGGAAAAAAAGATACAAATACATGAAACATCTGAAAAATGCCCACCCTCACGAATAACCAAAATAAACCAAAAGAAAGGCCAAAGAAAACAAGATCTAGATTGCAATCTGTCAGACTGATTTTTTTTAAGTTTACTTATTTGTGGGGGGTTGGAGCAGAGAGAGAGACAGAGGGTGAATGGAGGAGGGGCGGAAAGAGAGGGAGAGAGAATCCGTGCTCTCAGCGCAGAGCCAGACGAGGATCTTGATCTCATGGCCGGGAGATCTCGACCTGAGCCGATATCAGGACTCAAATGCTTAAGCAGCTGAACCACCCAGGCTCGCCTCTTTCTTCCCTCCCTTAATTTTCCTCCTCCCAGAATCAACTGTCATTAATTCTATGCAAAGCACTGGGAAGAGCACCGCTGTGGCACGTGGGGGCACTTGGTCTTCTCTAGCTGTATTACCGTTGTCATCGCAATTACAACCACTAGTCATTCATCTTTGTACCAAAATTTCCTCGTCCTCGTTAAAATATCAACAGGGTATGTTACAGCATGTTGAAAACAGACTGTAGCTGGTGAGGATTACGGTTAGCGAGATGTAACTGCAGAAGCGTCACGTGACTTGCGGGAACCGTAAGAGCGAGGAGCAGGCGTCAGGATCCCGTGTGTCCCCTGGGCAGACTGACTGCACAGCGAACTGGTCTGAGCGGCGCCTGGAGGCCAGCACACGTTCGGCAGAGTGCCCAGGACACAGCCCCGAAGCTGAGGACCCACAGGGATCCCAGGCGGGAAACTCAGCTTCTGACTTCTGACCCCTGGCGTGGAGTGGACCAGTCAGGAAGCAAGCAGGGGGGCCCAGGGGACCCAGAAACCGAGGCCCAGCACCCATCCCTGCCTGCCAGGCGACCAGTGTCCCAGCCTTCCGGCCTCCTAACACGCGCGGCCCCTCTGCAGTAGGTTCTTCACAGAGCAAAACACTACAATTACGCTGGTCTAGCAAGTACACGTGAGTACACCAGTGACCGTTCTTTTTTCTTTTTAAGTCTATTTATTTATTTTTGAGAGAGAAAGAAAGCATGAGCGGGGGAGGGGAAGAAAAAGTGGAAAGGAGAGAATCCCAAGCAGGCTCCGCACTGTCAGCACAGAGCCCGACACGGGGCTCAGTCTCACGACCCCTGAGATCATGACCTGAGCTGAAATCAAGAGTCGGACGCTTAACTGACCGAGCCAGCCCGGCACCCATTTATTTATTTTTAAAGAAAACTCTAGCCCCAACACAGGGCTTGAACTGATGACTCCAAGATCAAGAGCTGCACATTCCACCGACCAAGCCTGCCCAGCGCCCCTGTCACATTAAACTCTAAACATCAGTGCGAGTGAGGGTCCAGGTGAGTCTGCGCCTTGGCACCCCTATGGGAAACACAGCCACGGTCCCGGCAGGAAGTAGCCTGAGGACGCAGCTCCTGCCTGGTCAGCGCACCTGCACGGGGCAGCCGGGGCACAAATCGGCCCCCTCCTCCCGGCTCACCGGTGTTCGCAGCAGCCCTGCTCACAATCGCCAAAAGGTGGGGGCAACAAAGCCGCCATCAACTGTGAACAGAAAGGCAAACCGTGGTCCGTCCCCCCCGGAAACGTGGCTCAGCCACGAAAAGGGACGGAGCGCCAACCCTGCCTCAGTGTCCGGGAGCCTTGAAAACACAGCGCTCAGGGGGACCCACAGCCTCAGAAGGCCACACACACCGTGTGAACCTGTTAGGCAGAACGTCCGGAACAGGTGACTCCATGGAGACACACGGAGGCCGGGGGCTGCCGGGGGCCGGCGGGGGAGGGCTTAACAGGCTCCAGCGTCCTCTTGGGGCGACGGAGACGGAGGTGGTAGTTGCACAGGGCTGTGAACGCATTAACGGCCACTCGATTGCGCACTTCATGATGGTTAATTGTTGTAGAAGTTTCATCTCAATAAAGAGAAAACCCTAAATCCCACACATCAGACCACGTCATTCCCCTACGGTTACTTTGCATCTCATTCAAAATAAATCCATTATGGGGGCCCCACGGCCGGCTCAGTCTGTGGAGGGTGTGACTCTTGATCTCAGGGTTGTGAGTCAGAGCCCCACACGGGGCGTAGAGAGGACTTAAAAGCAAACCCAAGTCTGAAATCTCACCTGAGACACCCCCCGCTCAGGCCCCGTTCCCACCGGGCCCCGCGCATGCTCCCCAGCTCCACAGGCCAGGCCATGAGGGCGCCAGGTCGTGGCTCTGTCCTGCTCACGCGGAGCCCTCAGCACCTGACAGGCGCCCCTCCCTGCCAGGGGGCAGGGGAAGGGACTGACATGCGAGGGTCGGGGTGCTGCCCCGGGTGCAGGAAGGTGAGCACCACGTTCCGTGGCGCCGCCCCGCGGCAGGCGCTCACTGTGCGAGCCCCATGTGGCGGCTGGGTTCTCAGGTCTGGAGGGAAAAGCCAGGGGTGGTAGTAAATTGCCGTAAACTACTGTGGCATTTACTTGATTCACTGCCTCTGTCTGGCTCTAACACATTTTCAAGCCCCCAAAGGACGCCTGCACCTGCGGGCAGTCAAGCCCCTTCCTCAGCACCCCCCCCCAAGCCCCTGCATGCTGACTCATCTTCTGCCTCAGGGGTCCCCCTGCTGGAGGCACTTCCCGTGGAAGGGCTCACACACGGCGCTCCGCTCTGCGTCGGGCTCCGTGCACGCAGCACATCCCCGAGGCTCATCCAGGTAGCCTGTCAGCATTTCTTCCCTTTGGTGGCTGAATGACGTTCCACCGTGTGGAGAGACCGCATTTTGCACCAGGCAGCTACTGTGAGCAGCGCTGCTCCCAGCGTCTGCGTGGACAGGTGCTCCCAGCTCTCACGGGTGGACACGAAGGAGCGGGACCGTGGTGCCACACGGTGACTCCGCCCGAGTTAAACTGCTGGAGAAACTGGCCATCTTCCACGGCAGCCGAGCCCGTGTGCACACCCGCCACTCTGATCCCAGCCACCCCGGGGGGGGGCTGACGGGTGCTTCCCTGGCAGCTGCTGAGGGCACTTTCCATGGCCCGTCTGTACATCTGCCTGGAGAAGCGTCTACTCAGGTTCTTCGCTCATTTTCAGGTTGGGTGGTCTTTTTATCACTGGTTTCTACAAGTTGTTTATCTTTTGTATTTTTTGATCTCTTTGTGGTAAAATGTTTTGCTCTTGTCCTAAGAAGAAAAAACTGAAAACCCATGCCAACTTCTAATCAGGGAGAGAAAAATCAGTTTTTCCCCTGAAGGGAGCTGAGTAGCCAAAGGGCAGGGACAGAGGCATGGCCACTCAGGTGGCATAGACCCTGCCCTGCAGTCCTCAAGCTGCCTCATGGCTTGCACCCCAGGGGCCGCTGCCAGGAGGAGGGGGCGGAAGGTGCAGTGGGAGGGTCCACGTGAGCAAGGAGGAACTGTGGGAAGACGGGCATGGGGCTGGCAAGCACCTCAGGACTGGGGCTGGCCCTGCGGCAGAAGGGTCTAAGGACCTGAGACGTGATGGACAAGGGGCCAAGGGGAGGCCTTAGACGGCAAGCAGGGGGGCGAGAGGGACAGCTAGCGCAAGGGGGATGGTCGGAGAGCCAGGCGGCAGCCGAGGGCCAGCCCTGCAACCCCACCTCCACGCAGCCCTCCCTGCCCTCTTTTTGGGAGGCCCTGAGGTTCAGAGAAGCCAAGAGACCAGATGCAGGCCAGGCAGCCGAAGAGGGAAGAGGGCGCAGCTGCCCCAGCGCCCACAGGGTGGGTCAGGTGTGGAGGCTGCGCCAAGAGGCGGGCAGGGCCGGTGTGGGGCAGGGCTGGATGTGCTTGAACATAAGAGGCAATTAGTCTGCCCCAGTCTCCAGGGAAAACCACAAGACTTTAACTGAACTCTACAAGCAATCGAGCCGCTGGGGGTCTGTGACCTCCCTGAGCAAGGCCGGGCAGGTGGAGTGGGCCCTTTGTCCCCATCCCCTGCCCACGTGCCAGCCACCAGCCAGGAGCCTGCCCAGCCTCCCCACTCAGACCCACGGCCAGCAGCAGACCAGAGCCGCATTCTCAGAGATAAGCCTTCCTTTTAAAGCCAGACCTCGGCTCATAAACCAGCCGCCCGCCAGCCTGGAGTCGGACACAGGCGGCCACCCACACGCCAGCAGCAGGCCCGAGACGCAGGAGCCCAGGGAGGGGGAGGGTGGTCCTCAGCCCAGGATGTCCCCTGCGCCCCACCTCCTTCCTGGGCCCCACTTGCTTCCTTCTCCACAAGGTGCCCTCCCAGCCCACCCCTGCAGGTTGCCACAGACCAGCCCCCTGCCCCCCTAAAGGAAACAGGTCAGGACAGTTAGAACATTCTAAAAGAAACTGGCCCTCCCACCAGCCCACCCAGGCTTGGCCTCATGATGTCCTAGCCTTGCTGACTCCTGCCTGGGAGGTCAGTGCTGACCTAGAGGCGGCCCTGTAGGAGTCTGATTCTGCAGCTGGCCATCCCACGTCCCTGGCCATCCCGCGTCCCCACTGCACTGGCCACAGGGAGGGCACAGTGAGCACTGCTCTGCCCACCAGGACCTGGTGGGGCCTCCTTGGGAGAGGATACTAGGATGGGGTCGGTGGGGCTGGACGTCAGCTGGGCTGGGGGTTCACCTCTGACAGGGTGAGACAGCCCTCTGCTCTGTCTCTTCCGCCTGCAGGGTGTGGGCTGCACCCGCGGCTGGTGGGGACCGTGGCTCCCCCAGATCCTCCACTCTAACGTCCTGCTCCGCTGCTGTCCCAGCCATCCCATGGATGAGGAAACCCAGGCCAAGGTCACATAGCTGGTCAGCACAGAGCCAGGACCGCCTCCCAGAGGAGGGGGTGCTCAAGGCCTCCCTACCGCCTGGCGCCCTTCCTCCTGCAGTGGAATGCCTTCCAGAAAGCCCCAGAGGGAGGAGGGTGGCCCTCCGCACTTGCCACATGACTGCTCACCCCACTCCCCACTCCAGCCGGGAGGCAGCCTCTGAAACACTCTGGCTCCAAGGCCCCCACGCTGTCCCTCCCCAAGGGTGGGGGCTGGCTGTCCCATTCATCAGGGGTCCCTGGGCCCAGGTGCTGGGAAACACCGAGGGATGTGCTGCCGCAGGACGTGCTGGTTGGGGCTGGGGCTCTGGTTACCTAGATGCACAGCCTGGCACCTGTTATTCAAAGATACAGGGATGGACCCACAGAGTGTGGGTGCCAGGGCAGCACGTGGGGCCACAAGTGGGGGGGCGTGAGGTGTGTGGACAGCAAGGAGCCCAGCAGGGTTCCAAGGAGAGGACGTGGGGACAAAGGTTTAGGGGGATTAGTCCCGAAGCCTCCAGCGAGTCTGGAGGCTGATGTACAGACAGGAAGCGGCAGGAGCTGCACTCAGAGGTGGGGACACAGAGAGGAGGCAGCAGGAGCAGATGTCACCGCTCCTAGGGCACAGGTGGGGCACCAGGAGGCGCCCAGGTGAGTGCAGGCCAGCCAGGTGAGACAGGTGTGCTGCTGTTCTGAGAGACTGGCCAGCGGGGCTCACGCCCTCAGGCATCTTCCCTCGTGTGGGGCCGCCTGCAAGGTGCCTTCAGTGACGCTAACTGCTGAGGCTACGCCGCCAGAGCCTGGTGGTCCCGCCCGGGGTGCTTGGGACACGTGCCTTCGGGACCCAGCGCCACGCTGTGAGAAGCCCACAGGCCACGTGCAAGATGCACTGCATCCACCCCCCCCTCAGCCAATGGTCAGCACCAACTGGCAATCCGGGACATGCAGCCCAGACAAAACCTCAGGTGGCTGCCACCCCAGCCAATGCCCAGTCAGAACCTCGCAGAGGCCAGGGGCGCGGGGGTGGGTCAGTTGGTTAAGCGGCTAACTTCAGCTCAGGTCATGATCTCACAGCTCATGGGTTCAAGCCCCGCATCAGGCTCTGTGCTAATAGCTTAGAGCCTGGAGCCTGCTTCTAATTGTGTCTCCCTCTCTCTCTGACCCTCCCCCACCTACATTCTGTGTCTCTCTCTCAAAAATAAATAAAAGCTAAAAACAAACAAACAAACAAAAAAGAGCTCGTAGAGGCCTGGTGCCGGCTGCCCAGCAGGCCCACCGTCCTCAGACCCGGGCCGGAGTGGGGGAGAGAGACACTGACCATCACCGTTCGAGTCAAGGTTCTGGGCTCTTTTGTGCAGCAAGAAGGTATACGGGGGCACCAGGTGGCTCCAGGCCCCCAGTACCAAGCCCCTGCTCTGGCCCACACACCCCAGCCCACTGTGGGCACCCTGGGGGAGGGGGTGCCTAAGCCTACCTGCAGAGAAGATTTGGGCCGCGACGGCCAGGAAGGCGTCGGTCACCACGGTCTCGGACTGCAGGGAGATGTTCAGCTGACGAGCCACGTTGCGGTAGACGCTGGGCCGGATCTGCTCCAGCTCGTCCCCTGTGCAGTCACGCAGCGGGGTCAGAAGCGGTCCTGGGAGACCCTAGCCCTGCCGTCACACAGGCCTGGGAGCAGCCCCCTCCTCATGGCCCGTGCCCGCAGCTGCCACTCGGCACGTCTGACCCCCGACCCCTACTCAGCCTGTCAAATTCCCACCCCACCGTGACCCCACATGGCCCCTGGGGACAGGAGACCAAGGAGGCACACTGGGAACCTACCTTGGTGCCCGCCCCTTCTGACAAGCCAGCCACCCCCACCCCCACCCAGGGCCAAGCCTGCTGGGCCGGTGAGGCGGGAATCCCAGGGAGGAACACGGGCCATGCCTGCTGGGTGACTCACGGTTCACAGTGAGCTGCCCGGGCGGCAGCCGGACTGTGCACGCGGCCAGCGCCCAGCACAGGCAGGGGCTACACCAGCGACCCCACACTGCGGGCCCCCGGCTGCTGCCTCCGAGGGGCGTCCTTGCTCGGGCCCCGGCACCGCTCTGTGATCCGAAAAGCTGAGCCACTGCCCTGGGCCACCAACACCGCCCAGGTTCAAACCTGGGCTCCTGGTGCCCAGCGGGTGTGTCTGGATGGGCGGCCACGGTCGGCAGAGGAAATGCCCTCTCAGCAGCCCCGCCCGCTGCCCGAGCTCGCTGCGGCGCCCCTGGCAGTGATGTGCTGGGAATTCCACACGGCCCCTGGACTGGGGTCCCCCAGCCCGGTCGCTTCTGCAGCCAAAGCAAACAGGGAAATGCCGTGGGCCCGACAGCACGGAGCGATACGGGTGTCCGAGTCATCCCTGGGCCAGCTGCACTCCATCTAACGAACTAAGATCTAGATGCAGAGCAGACACTGGCGAGGCCAGGCCGGCGGGCGGCGGTGGGGGGAGGTGGCATGGAAATTCCCAGGGCCGGCCTGGCCGTTCCCACACAGACCTCGGGGCCGCGGGGACCGGCCCCAAGAGACTGACCATGGGGATGCAACCCAGGCTTCTTCCTGTGTGCCGCTGCCCTGGGGGCCGGGCGTCTGTGCTGAGGAGGGGCTTGGGGCGCACGGGGGGGGGCGGGGGGGGGAGACAGTGTGGCCCCGAAGGGCTGGTGCGGGCTGCTGCGGAGGAGCTCCAAGAGCAGAATGCAGCAAAAAGACATGCAGGAGAGAGAGCACTCTGGGGGCCGAGCCGTCTCTGTCCTTGGCCACGCGGCAGAGCTGGTCCCAGGGACAGGACGCAGCCTGGTGCTGAGGAAGGGCCTTGAAGGCCCAGCTCCTGAGAGGGCTGGTGCTGGGCGCCAAGCCTCGGCCGGAAGTGCTCGGTGCTCAGGGTGGGACCCAGAGGCCAGCCTGGTCAGGCGGGCAAAGGCCAGAGCAGAGTTCAGACAGGTTCAGACAATAGGGACTCTGGGCCCAGGGCAGAGGCAGTGCCCAGGTCCTGCTCACAGACAAGGAGACAGAGGCTGGGGGTAAGGGGCTGTAGGGCAGTCCAGGTCGGAGGCAAGACTTCCTTCTGGGTCCCCCAGGGGCCTGGGGGGCTCTTGGGAGCCCAAGGAACCATCTTCTCCAGGGCCCTCTAGAAACTTCCCCAGTGTCATCCCCACAGGCCAGCTGAAATGGCTGTGGGTGGCTGACCTCAGGGGGGTCCAGACCTTCGGGACCCCTGCCCAACTCCCCCAAACCCCACTGGCTCTCCCCTCCCCTGAGGCCCGGTGGGCTACCACCCTTCTATGATGCCCCCAGAGAATCTGTCTCCCCGCACCCCAGGTCTACACAGCTCTGCTCTCAGAGTCCACACAAAACAAGGACAAGCAGACACTGGTGTCAGCCTGAGAAGAGGCTGAGTGTCCCCTTTCACTCGGCACTCCCTCTAAGCCTGGACCCACACTGCGTGGAAAGCCATGCCACCCGGGCTCCGTCTTTCCTGCCATCCCCTCCCCATGGGCCCACTGCCAGTGACCTCAGTGCCTGAAACTGAATCACTGGGCTGGTGCCACCCTCCCTGGGGTGTAGACCTTGGAAAAGGTGGGAACAGTTATTCGGTTGTGTGTGACCGCCTCCCCAAATAAGCACTCCCAGGTGTCTATACTCCACCAGCTAGGTGGCCAGCCCATGGTGACTTTGACCCTCTTAGGGAAGAGTAGCAGGATTTCAGGCAGCACCTGAGACCCGTTTTCCAAAACAAACATCTGACACGTGGTTCCACAAAGAATTTCTGTGCCCAGCTCGGTACAAGGGTCACTCTGGAAGTTTAGCCACCAAAACACTGTTGTTTCCCCGGAGAGTTCTAGTCTTTATGGCCAGAATGTCCGAGATCTGGGCGGAGCCCGCATTGGGGGAGCCCTGGGGCGGGTGGGCTAAACTGGGAGTGTGGGTGGGCCTGCTCCTCCCTCCCCGCCCGCCCTCTGTCCACCCTTAAGGGAAACCAGCCCAACAGCAGGGGGCGGGGTGGGGGATGTCCTCCGGGTACCCACCGCCTACTGGGCGCCTCCCAGCCCAGCAGCGGGGGGCGCCTCCCGGGCCCCTCTCGGCCCAACAGCGGGGGGCGCCTCCCGGGCACCCGCCCGCCCCTGCCCGCACTCACCCAGGCGCAGCAGCACCGCGCACACCTCGGCCAGGCGGCCTCCGGGGACAGGAGCGGCGCGCTCGGGCGCGTTCCAGGCGAGGCCGGCGCGCAGCAGCCGCGCGTGCACGAACTCCCGGCCGAGCGCCTTGGCCTGGGCCACCAGCTCCTTGTCGGTGGGCGAGCGGTCAAAGGCGTCCATGATCTCGGCGGCGAAGACCGAGGAGCGCCGCAGCACCTCCATGGCGGGGACGCGGGCCAGGGGCGCGGCACCTGCGGGGAGCCCGGCTCAGCGCCCCGGCCTGGGGGGCGGCGGGGAGCCAGCCCCGCGCGGGGTTCGCCGGGCGGGGAAGGGGCGCGCGGGGCGGAGGGGCAGCGGCCGACCGCGAGGGGCCGTTCGTTTGAGCGGGGGTCCCCAAATCTTTAAAATCACGGCACCACGCTCTTTCAGATTCCGGGTTCCATCTCAAGACTCCCCACGGGCGCCCGGCACACAAAGACCGCTGCGAGGCGGCGATGTGCCCTGGGGCCCCGCGCCCGCGCTCGAAGGCGAGGCGTCCCCGGCGTCCGGCCGCGGCGGTCGCCCGGCTCACCTCCCCCGCGGCATGGCGCGGGCGCGGGGCCGGGGAGGGGGCTCTGGCCTCAGCGTCTGCTGGCCGCAGGCTCCGCCGGCCTCGATCCTTCCATCCGCAGCGGCGGGGACGCGCGCCCGCCCCTCGCCCGGCCGGTCCGCGCTCCCGGGGGCGCACGGCGCGGCACTCCGCCGGCGAGAGGCGAGGCTTGGGGCTTCGCCTTCTAAGGAAAAGGCAGCCCCCGGGGCGGAGCCGCGGCCCGGCCTCCCCGCCGCCTCCCCGCTTAAGGAGGACCGAGCGAGTTCGCGGCCAGGCCCGGGGAGCGCTCCGGCGCCGCCGGCAGGACCCGCGGCCGCGGCATCGCGCCGCCTGCGGTTTCCTGCCGTTCCTTTGTGTGTCCCGGGGACGTGCCCCTGGTCTGCCACGTGGCCTTGCGTCGTCGACGGACACTGGCGTGCAGTGTGTTGAAGACCCTGCAAACATCTTCTGCCGCTGGGGGGTAGCTGGTGCTTATAACGAACGGGAGTGATTCTCGGTGAAGTCCAATTTATCCTTCTTTTTTTTTTTTTAATTAAAAATGTTTTTAAGTTTATTTTGAGAGAGACAGAGACAGGGTGACCGGAGGAGGGGCAGAGAGAGAGGGAGGGAGAGAGAGAGAGAGAGAGAGAGAGAATCCCAAGCAGACTCCTTGCTCCGAGCTTTCAGCACAGAGCTTGAAGTGGGACTCGAACTCACGAAACGGTGAGATCATGACCTGAGCGAAACCCAGAGTCCCAGGCTTAGCCCACTGGGCCACCCATGTGCCCCTGTCTGTCTTTCCTCTTAAGGTTGGTGGTTTTTCATTAGGATCTTCTCCTATGTTTTATTTTAGAAGCCTGTTTTGCCAGTCACATCGACGGTGCACACAGATCCACTCTTGTGCACAGCGTCCTCTTTGTTTTATTTTCACCTGAATATCCAGTTGACACAACATCATTTATTGAAAAGACCACCCTTTTCCTCTTGATTTGGAAAAGAGGCCCCATCATAAATCAAGTAACTGTATATGTGAGGACCTGTTCCAGATGCTTCCATCCCACTGCTCATTCCTCTATTCTTGAACCAACATCACACAGTTCACACAGGAGGAGCCCACCTGCCCTGATTCACACACGTAGAGCACTTCGTCCGCTAGCCCTGGACTATGTGTTCCTTCCATGTGCACATGGAATGTTAATCAAAACAGACCATATCCTGGGCCATAAAATCTCAACAAATTTCAAAGGACTGAAACCACGCAAGTGTGTCCTCTTTGAATCAAATTAAACTCAAGGTCAATAAAACAATTAGAATGCCTCCATGTACTTGGTATTAAAACTTTACACGTCTAAATAATTCAGGACCCAATGGTAAGTCACAAGGGAAATTGTACAATATTTGAAAGTGAGCAATAGCGAAAATACGACCTAGCAAATGCTGTGGGACGCACGCCTAGCAGTGCTTAGAGGAGAACTTGCAGCTTCAGGAGAAAGGCTGGTAATTAATGCTCCAAGTTCCAGCTCAAGAAGCTAGAAAAAGAACAAATTAAATGCAGAGGTGAGAGAAAGTGACAAAAACAAGAGTAAAATTTAATGAAATGAAGCAAAAATTAGGGAAAATCAACAAAGCCAAAAGTGGGTTCTTTGAAGACATCAATAGAATTGATAAGCCCCTGGAAATGTTGAGTAAGAAAAAGAAAACAGAAATTCCAGTATCAGGAATGAAAAAGAGGGCATCACCAGCTATTACAAACATTAAGAGGATAACAAGGAAAGCCTGGCTGGCTCAGTCGGTGGAGCATGCAGCTCTTGATCTCAGGGTTCGAACCCTACGTTGGGTGTAGAAATTACTTTAAAATAAAACCTTTTTTTAAAAAAGGATGATAAGAGAATAGTATGAACAACTCTATGACAGTAAATTTGAAATTTAAGTGAAACACAATGTTCCAAAACTGACATTAGAAGAAATAGAAAATCTGGACAGTCCTATACCAATTAAATAAACTTAATCCATAATTTAAAATATTCCCCCAAAAGAAAATTCTAATTCAGATGGTTTCTTTCTTGTGTTTGTTTATTTATTTATTTATTTATTTATCTATTGAGAGAGAGAGAGAGCACATGTGGGAGAGAGTGAGCAAGCAGGCTCTGTGACGTCAGCACAGAGCCCTGTGAGGGGCCCCAACTCACGACCCGTGGATCATGATTGGAGCTGAAGTGGGAAGCTTTGCTGACTGAACCAGGTGCCCCATTTTTTTTAAATTCAGATGGTTTCATTGGGGAATTCCTCCAAACAGTTAACGAAATAGCACCAACCTTACACAAACGTTTCCAGAGACTAAAAAGTGAGCAAATATTTCCCACCTCATTTTGTGAGGCCAACAAAGCATCGATACCCAACCCTATTAAGAACATTACAAGAATCTAGAAAAGCTATCAAACCTCTGTCTGCCTTGGCTTCTCCGTCTCTAGAATAGAGATGTACCTTCTGTGGTTGTTGAGAGGATTGGACTAGTGAGTCTGTGTAAAAACTTGCTTGTCACATAGTGAGGGCCCAGTCATCGTTAGCTGTTTTTGCAGAAAAACTATGGAGCTCTCAAACGTGAGTGTGCATTTTAATGAACTCTTGGGGGGGGGGGGGCCTGGAGCGTCAGGACATAGTCTGCCTCTGGCATTTTCGCAGAGCACTTAGGGTTGGGATTCCCTGTGTTTTCTCGATGGGAAGTGTGGAATATGGAAGCTCAGAATGGAAAGGGACTTGCCCCGGGTATCGCCGTAGGACTGTGCATAATCAGATGTGAACTTCAGAGGCCGCCCCGGGGGCCCCGGGAATGTACTTCTGGCGGACAGAAAACTTGTGTCTACAAGAGGACGCAGGGGTGCTCCCTCCTCCCTTCCCACCACGTGGCCTCAGGCAACTTTTGGCCCCACTCACAGCCTCCCATACGACATAAGGTCCCATTCTCTGCTTCCTTTCTCCTGCGGAGCGTGGGTGGTGGGTGCAGAAAGACCTCATGGGCTCTCACGTGGGGGCGACAAATCATTGGACATAACTGATAGATGCCTGTGTTCAGTCCAGTCCCCTCAGTTCAGGAGACGCCGTGCCTGGATCGAGTCATGCCTGAAACCAGCAGACCGGGACCTTTTATATCAGATCAAAGCCGTGTCTCAGGATGTTCGGTGCAGAATATTGCCAGCAGTGAGGGACTGGAAATGCTCCCAAGGGCTTGTTAAGAGATCAGGTGAAACCAGTGCTGAGTAGTAGAGAACAAACCCTTATCCAGACCTTAAAAAGGCCGGGTCATGCTGCAGTCAGTTGAGGCTGCTTGTCCCTGAGGTCTGGAGGGAGCCGGCTTTGCCCACCCAGCCCTGACCACAGACCCCAAGAGTGCTAGAACACTCCGCGGTCACCCTTCGCCCCGCTTCTGGGCCTCTGGAGAACTCTTGCTCTGCTCTCTGTCTTGCCTCTCACGCTCTCTCTGCCCTGGTGCTGACCAAGTGGGGCCAGCACCTTTTGTCACGTGCCCCTCCCTGAACCAGCTGTGGCTGGAGACAGGGAAGGTGCCCAGTGTCAGGTCTGGTCATATACCTGCCCCTGGACGGGGTGCAGGGGCCTGGCAGTGCCACCAAGTAGCAAGGATAAGGGTGGAGCTCACGACCAGGAGAGGGATCCTGGCTTTACATAGAATCCTGCCCAAGGCTTTGGTGGGGGTCACGATTTGAGGAGAAGGGGGTCCCCAACCCAGTGATGTTAGGTTTGAAAGCAGTGGTAATAGCTAGCACAGACATGACTGGGGTCCCTGCCTGGTCCCCCTCTAGCCATGCCGGGGAAGAGGGGGCAGGCACACATGGCAGTGTCCCGTCTTGCAGAGCAAATGCCCAGGCCTCCAGAGATCCCTGTCTACACTGGCACAGCCACCTACAGAGCCTGTGTGGGCCTCGCCAAGCCCGGCCCTGAAGGAGACTGAGCAGCGGGACGTGGACGGTCCCGGAGGCGAGGATGGGCATGGGAGAGGCTGCGTGTTTGGGGTTCACGCAAGGCCTCGTGGGCAGGGCTGGCTGTGGCTGAGGAGGTCCACGTGAGGTTCCTGGCGGGAGTCTGGTGTTCTGGACCCAGTCCAGGCCTTCCGGGACATCATGGGGCTGCTTGCCTAGAGTGGGGCCTGCATGTTGCATTGAGTCGTTGCTCTGGTCCTCTGTACAGGCTGGGAACCTGATGCCACTGTCCAGGGACCCATGACCCATGGGTGAGAGGGGGATCCTCTTCATTCTCTTTTCAAAATACACCCTAAGGGAACTACTTCTGCCTCCTTTGCTGCCGGCACCCTGACCCAGGCCAGCGCCCCTCTCTTCTGGATGGCCTGCCTCTCATCCGCACCTCTCTAGACTACCCTGTGCGTGGGGACAGAGTGCCTTTTCAAAACCAACCATTTTGATTAGTGCCCAGCCCCCCAGCACCTGCTTTTACCCTCCCCAACCTCTGTGGCTTCTTCTCCCCTCCCTCTGCCTTGCTTTTGGCTCCAGCCACCCATCTCCTTGCAGATCATCAAAAACCCACAGCACACTTGCGCCCCAGGGCCTTTGCACTCTATTATCTTCACAGCTCTGCTCATGTAACATTTCATCAGAGATGCCCATCCCGTGTCCTGACTCTGCCCCCACCCCCATTGCAGTTTTCCTCACTCTCACACCCTCTGTGCAAAAAGGTCCCTACAGGGGTAGCTGAGGGCAAGGGGCACCAGGAGGACATGAGGCGGAGTCCCCCAGCGGTGTGCCACAGCCTGACACTCATACCCAGTTCTGTCCTCTCAGAAGTCCAGAGCACCACTGACGGTAGATATCCAATTGAGGATCACTTGGTACGCTCTACGGGGCTCGGCGCGTCTTCCTCCCGGCACCTCCAGGCTCCCTCGGCCCCTTGCTCAGGTGTTCAGCAGGTGCTTTGCTGCTCCCAGACGCAGGGGCACAGGCCTGTGCGGAGCACCCACGTGGACTGAGCAGGCGGGGGCTGCTGCGACCCTGGCCCTCCGTCCCTGCTGTTAGAGGTTCACGTTTACTCCAAACCCCAAGGTGCTCTTGCCCCTTTTCTCCGGGATCCAGGATGTGCGCCTGCCATTAGTGGTCTCCAAGGTGACAGGATTCCCTCAAGGTTCTCCCGAAGGAAACCAATCTGTGTCCTTGACCTACGGACCCGGAAGGAAGGAGGAGCCGGAGGAGGGGCTTGGCCCCCAGGCGCCAGCCTCTCCGCAGGGGGTCAGCGCAGGGCCACTGCACCAAGCCTGGCTGCTGGAACCTGGAGCAGAGGAGGACACAAAGGATCCTGAGCAGAAATTTATAGCACCCTTGAACCCTGGAGACATTTATAAAGTCCCAGAAGCAGAAGCTAATAAAGTGGTCAAGTGGACATCAATCTGCAAACACTTGTGGCTTGGCCCAGGCCTTCGGATGAGGTCACTGCCCTGCTGCCGGATGGGAACACCCCAGGGGGACCCTTGGGGTGATGAGCAAGGTCTGCAGGGGGCTGACCTGGCGGCCGGCTCCCCGGGGACAAATCAGGTGAGCGCGGTGGGTGGGGTGGTAGGCGGGGCAGGGCACAGCTATGTGGGGGGCGCCGGTGGTGCTGCCGGGCAGGTGACCCTCGCTGGGACAGGTGACCCTCGCTGGGCAGTTGACCTCGCTGCCCCTTCGGGAAGGCCGGTGGGCAGAAGCTGCCTGGGCGGTGTCCACTCCCGCTCCGCACCTCGATCCTGCAGAGACAGGCGGTGATCAGATGGGGCTTGGGGGACAGAGGCGGCACCTCGAAGCCTCCGTGGCTGAGCACCGCTCCTGCTCCAGGGGTCTGTATACCCTGGGGAAAGTGCTGGATAAACACCCTGGGGGCAGGGGCAGGGTGTCTACCCGCCGCCCCCTGCACCCCCTCCCCTCCTGCACAGTTGGAAGGGTGGGCTCCAGCCTGGGGGTGAGGGCACCTCCGCCCGCACGGCCCCGTTGCCCCTCTGCCCCCAGCAGCGGCCTCTGGATTAATTATAAAGTGTTTCCAGGGCGCCTGGGCGGCTCAGTCGGTTGACCGTCTGGCTTCGGCTCAGGTCATGATCTCACAGCTCGAGGGTTCGAGCCCCGCGTCGGGCTCTGTGCTGACAGCTCGGAGCCTGGAGCTGCTTCGGATTCTGTGTCTCCCTCTCTCTCTGCCCCTCCCCTGTTTGTGCTGTCTCTCTCTGTCTCTGTCTCTCTGTCCCCCCCCTCTCTGTCTCTCAAATAAATGAACATTAAAATAAGTTTTTTAAATGCGAATATTGTCCGTCAGCCTGGCGAACGGCCGAGTTACTGCGCATGCTCCCTGCTGGCCCGGGGACCTGAGCAATTCGCCCGCGTCTGCCCGCCACCCGAGCTCTTGCAGAGTCCGAGGCAGGGAAGCAGCCCTTTTCCTTCAGGGTATTTTTTTTTTTTTTTCTCATTGGCTTGTTCATCTTCTTTGTATATTCTGGGTGTTAATCTTTCGTCTGTTACAAATGTTGCAGAGATCCCCTCCCCAGCTCTTCTCCAGGGCCGCCCACGCCGCCGTCCTCCACCTGCTGCCGGCTCTGTCCCTGCCCTTCTCCTGATGTTAAAATCCAGTTTTGTAGGGGGGCCTGGGGGGCTCAGCCGGTTGAGCATCTGACTCCTGCTCAGGTCATGATCTCACGTTTTGTGTGTTCGATTCTCTCTCTCTGCCCCTCCTTGACTCTTGGTTTTTCTCTCTCAAAATAAATAAGCTTAAAAAAAGAGAGAGAGTCTCTCTTTGAAAAAATGCCAGTTCTGTGGATGTTCATAAGAAAGATGTTCCTTTTGTTGTTCTTCTCCAGCTCTCCACGGTTTTGGATAAAAGGCAGCTGTCCCTCGCCTCCCCAGACACCCCAGCCCCAGCCCTCATGACAATGCTCACCCCCCACCCCCCAGCAGCTCTGGATTCTCTGTCAGAGATGTGCCCACTCACTTGCTGCCTTGGAAGGTGAGGAATCGGCCCCCCAGCCCCGCACCTACCTCCGGGCCTCTCTACCTTCTCGTTTTCACTTCCGGGACCATGTGGAGGGTTGGGGGGAGGGTGTCGTCCGGCCGTAGGGCAGGGCCGGGCTCCCAGCCCTGGCGTCCACTCTTGGTCTGTGACTGCCCAGCAAGGTAACCCAGAGCTCTGGGGCCCCAGTCCCTGGTCCAGCCCGCCCCTCCCCAGTGACATCATCAGGAAAACAACATTCTGGATCAGTCTAATGGCTTCATGTGAAGAAAGCCAGGCCACACCCATCCTAGAGTGCTCTCTGATGGCGGAGCTTGGCGGGAATCCCCCGGCACAGGGCTTTCTCAGGCTCAGCCCTCATTCCTGCCTTCCCTTTCCCTAGTCTGGTCACATCACAGACGCCAGTTCACAGGTTTCCCTTGGGCATGGCTTGGAAGGAGCCACTCTGGTTGATGAGCTTCCCGGCTAGGGCTCAGAACTGCCTCCCCTCCTGCTGCCTCTTGGCTGCCAGGTGCCGAGAGTTGACAGGCACTTCATGGCCCTGTCATCGCGATCAGTGGTTGTCCTGAATGCATCTGTCTGTTGTCCTGTCCTGGAGACCCCCTCTGTCTTCTCGTCCCCGTGTACTTGGGTCTCACCCCTGTGCAGGTGGTGTCAGCGGCCTGAGGCCAGCGCCAGCCTCCTGGTGTCCCCTCCACCGCCCCTCCATAATCTCTGCTGCGTCTCTGTCTCTTTGTTTTTGCTTCTGCCTTCTGGAAGAGTTCCTTAATTTTACCTTTGTGCATTTCTATTCCAACACTTCTTTCTTATTCTTTGATCGCCTTAACAAAGTTTCCTGTTCTCCATGTTATGGACACAGTATCCTGTCTTTCTGAGAATTATAACTTTAAGGGACTTTCTGGTGGGGGGGCTTTTGTCTGGCCCCCGCCCACCCACCCTTCTCCCGTGTGATTTGGTCCTCTCCTTTTGGGAGGGAGGTGCTCCTTGGCTGTCCTCCCGTGTGGACAGGGAGGCCCCGGCAGCTCCTGGCGGACGTGTGACCAGGCCTGGGGGCTGGCCCGCCTCTTTCCCGGGAACCCTGAAAGGAGGTCGTTTTCCCGGACAGCCTGGCTTCTCCTGAGAAGGTCCGCCAGTCTCCTGCTGTGGGGTGAGGCTGGGGGTCCCGGCCTGTCTGGCTGCCTCCCGGGGCAGCATTAAGGGAGGCGACCCGGGCCTGCAGGTGGGGAGGCAGCCTCTCCTGGACACCCCTCCCCTGGGCCTCCCCGCCCTCCACATACCCACAGCTGCAATGCCTCAGACCCTGTTTCTCCGGAAGGGTCTGGTGTGGTTTTGTCCTGGGGGAAGGAGGCGAGGGGGAGGCGGCCCGGCCTGCTGCGGACAGGGGTGAGGGACGGGGGGCAGGCACTGCTGTTCTTCCCTGGCAAGGACTGGGCTGGGACACTCAGACACCCTGGGGGCTGGTGGTGAGCTCCATCGTTCTCACCGTCCCCACCTGTGTGTGGGGGGGTGTGAGGGGATGGTACACGTCCCAGACCCCGGATGTCTGGCCAGGCCACGAGACTTGCCTCGGCCTACGAAACGTGAGTAGGTGATGAGGGCCACGCATGAGCAGACGCTGGGAGAGCCAGGGCGTGTCTCTGCCTCCTGACTTGGCCACAGGAAGGCTCTGTCCCAGAGAAGGCAGCTCCCCCTTCCCAGTCCTGCAGGAGCAGGAATGTACGTGGGCAGAGCTGAGGGAGGAGCAGGGGTGACAGGGTGCCTGCAGGAGAGGCACCTTGGCTGCTGCCAGCGGCTGGGATTCCAGGGCTGCTCGTTACCGGGTGGCACGGCCCAGGGCTGACAGCTACATGTGCTGAGTCACGCATCACCTTCCATCTTTCTGTTACAGTGTGGTGGAAAGCATTCGAATCTCTCATCTCTGTCTCCTTCTCTGCAGATCTCTTTGTATTTGAGGGTTTCCCTACTTGTACAGTTCCTCCCCTGATGTTTCAGAAAGGCGTGGGGAGGAGACGTGGCTGGTAAGCCATTTCAAACTGGGACTGTCGTTGCCTGCTCTCCAGTGGCACAGGCAACACTAACACCGCCTTCCCGGCTTTGGAGACCTCAGTGCAGTTCTGCTACTAGTGTTCATGCCTCTTCATTGTAGTTCTGGGTGATGCCGTCCACTCCGTCCTGCAGACTCCGGAGTCCCTGTGTGCTTGGACGCCTGTGGCCTTGCTCTGAACATGGCCCCACCGTCTCTGTGCACAAGCCACCCGTCCATTGTCCTCCCTCCAGTTACCCTCCTCCCTGCTCTGACCCTTCCTCCTCTCCTTTCATAATCTCCCAGGGCCTCTAACGAAGCACCGAAGCACCCGAACCTGGCCTGGGGCAGCAGCAGGCTCTTTCATGGTCTGGAGGCCAGGAGTCTGGAAGCGCAGGTGTGGGCAGAGCTGGCTGCCTGGGGGGGGGTGGGGGGTGGGGCGTCTCTGTCCTGCTGCGTTGCCTTCTCCCTGGGTGTTTGCACTCAGCTCTTTCCGTCCAGGGGCCCCTTCTCCAGCATGACCTCATCTGAACTTGACTCTGCAAAGACTCCTTGTACAAATACAGTCCCATTCACAGGTACGGGGTTAGGACTCAACATGTCTCTCCTGGTGATGCCATTCAGCCCTCTCGGTTTTGAAGACGTGTTTTTATCCTTAGAATTCTAAAATTCACTACACGGTGTTAGGTCAAGACTTTATTTCCTCTTCTAACCTGAAAACCCTCATTTCACTTCAATTCTTCGGAAGGTTTCCCCAGCGCGCGCGTGTGTGTGTGTCTGAGTGATGGCATTTCTGTGTTTGCGCTTGCGTGTCTGTCTGTATGTGTCTGAGTGTGTGTGTCTGCATGTCTGTCTGTGTTTCTGATTGTGTGTGCCCATGTGTGTCTGCGTCCGTGTGTGTGTGACTGTGTGTGTGTGAGAGTGTGTGTCTGTGTGTGTGTCTGCATGTCTGTGTGTGTCTGAGTGTGTGTGTGTGTGTGTGTGTGTGTGTGTGACTGTGTGCACTGTCCATGCTTGGTGTGTTAGCTGAGTGATTAGTTCCAAAGATGTGCTCTGCCTTGTCCCTACATATGTGCTGCTCACGCGGCAAAAGTGACTTTGCAGGTGGGATTAGACTGAAGACCTTAGGGGCGCCTGGGGGGCTCAGTCGGTTAAGCGTCTGACTTCGGTTCAGGTCATGATCTCAAGGTTCGTGAGTTCAAGCCCCGCATCAGGCTCTGTGCTGACAGCTCAGAGCCTGGAGCCTGTCTTCAGATTCTGTGCCTCCCTCTCTCGGACCCTCCCCTGTTTATGTTGTCTTTCTCTCTCTCAAAAAATAAAAATTAAATTAAATTAGAAAATTTTAAAAAACCATTTAGACTGAAGACCTTGAGGCAGGGAGGTCCCCCTGCATCCACATGACGCCAGGATCATCACAAGAGTCCTTTTGTGACCGGGAGGAAGGAGGGCGGGCTCAGAGAGCAGATCTGTAACAGGGTCCGGGAGAAGCAGGGTCGGAGAGAGGCCCCAGGCTGGCTTTGCAGATGCCGGCGGGGGGTGGGCCAAGGGATGCAGGTGGCGGGCCAAGGGATGCAGGTGGCTTCTAGAAGCTGGAGAAAGCAAGGAAGCAGATGAGCCCCCAGCAGGAAGTGGCCCTGAGGACACCCTGACTGTAGCCCGGTGAGGCCCACGTCAGACTCCTGCCTCCAGAGCCATCACGTGCGTGGTTGTTTCAAGCCATTCGGTCTGTGGCATTTTGCCAGAGCAGGTGTGAGCTCACCTCTGTTAGGCACAGGGGGCTCAGGGGGCACAGGGAGAGCTTGCTGGGTGGGAGCTGATCTGCCCTCCACCAGGAGGAACCTAGTCTATAAGTAAAACATGGTCATTGATAAATTCTGGAAAGTACAGAAAAAATATGAAGAATTTGCATGAAAGATTCATAATCGGGCTCACAGACAACCAACCGTTGGAAGTGTTCCGTACATTTCTGTACAATGGGGGGCGGGGCGGGGGGGGGAGAAGGAAGGGAGAGAGGGAGGAGAGAGGGGGTTGGGTTGCAAGAGGAGCGGTTTTTCTATTTCCTGGCCGCCCTGTGAGCACTGTCCTGACGCTGTGGCGTTTTGCCAACAGCTGGTGACGGCACCGTGTCCCCAGGATGTATGCCAGTGCTATGGTGTTTCTGGGGCTTCCAATTTTCCACCTTTGAGCTAAATGTGCCCATTTTTAAAAATATTTCTTTCTTTCTTTCTTTCTTTCTTTGTTATTTATTTAGAGAGCGCTAGAGCATGTGTGTGTGCAGGCACGAGCAGGGAAGGGGCAGAGAGAGGAAGAGCCCCCAGGCGCCCCTTGCCTCTGCATTTTCTCGGTGCTGATGCCTGGACACGGTGTTGCGTCTGGGTCATGTTATGCGGGAGAGCACTGCCCCCCGGGGCCCCTCTGCCAGGATCCCAACACCAGAGGAGTCTGAGCTTGCCCAGTGGGCACAGGGCAAAGTGAGCATCTATTTGGTCTGAAGCCTGACGCGACCCAGTGTGTGTCTAGAGAGACTGGGAAGCCGGGCGGAGGCAGGGCCTGGTGGCTGATGGGGAGGCACCCGAATACAGCCGTCTTCACCAAACTGGGTCTGAATGTTTCTAAAATTTAAAGTCAGTCTTAGAAGGTGAAGATTTGCTATGACCTTGACCCAGGTTGGAGCCATCACCTCCCCAGGGCCAGCCAGGGCCCCCACCCTACCGCCTATGTGGGACAGGGAGCAGGTCCGGGCAGGCCCAGGGAGTCACCTGAGCCTCACTGTGGGCACAGACAGGGGCGTAAGGTAGTGGGCCCTTTCCCCCCTCTCCGGATAGTTACTTGTTTTTGCCCTGAGGGGAGAGATTTTCTTCTACCTTAACCTCCTTCCTGAGGTCCTGAGGCCTTCTTGAATGGGTTGTTTTGAAACGATCCTCATTGTTCTGAGATTTCAGTCAGCAGACACAGATACACCTGTTCTGAATACAAGAGTAAAATCTGGTCACTGAAGTCTACCGAGCCTGGAAAATTAGAATAGCAAATAAAATGAGACCTAAGATCCACGTCGCTTCCAGTCCCAATATCCTGTCAGTCCAAAATAGTCTCTCCGTGTACACACAGTTAGCATGTAGTTCTAAAACCTGGTTCTTCAGAGCGCCTGGGTGGCTCCGTCGGGTAAACGTCGGACTTCTCATGGTCCGTAGGTTCGAGTCCCGTGTCAGGCTCTGTTCTGAAAGCTCAGAGCCCCGGAGCCTGCTTCGGAATCTGTCTCCCTCTCTCTGCCCTACCCTCACTCCTGCTCTTTCTCTCTCTGAAAAATAAATAAACATTAAAAAATTTTTTTAAACCTGGTTTTTCACTTAACGCCATCCCCGTGCAGGGTGGCATCTCTTCCTCGGCCGGAGTCCTCCACCACCTCCAGGAGGCACCCTCTGCGTCCACAGTGCTCTGACGGACCGGCATGGACAGGAATCTTCAGCCCTTTGCAGCGGCTCCCCTGCCCATGGCGGCGGTGCCAGTTCACGGTTGGAAAGTGAGGCTCCCCGGGTCGCGCTTGAAGGCGCAGAGTCTGGTGGGCGGAGAGCCGGTGGCCCGAAGGCGCGGAGCCCAGGGAGCCCAGGGCCCGCGTGGCGCCGGGCGCTCCCCACGCACATCCCATCCTGCACCCAGTTGCCCAGATGTCCCAGGACACCTCTGTGGCCCTGCGACAGCCCCCGCCTGCCTCAGTGCGGCCTCCCACCCACAATCACCAGTGGGAGGCATTGTCCTCGGGCCGGGCCGGCATCCAGGCTGATGGGCACCCTTGTGTGACCTGGGAGCCCCTGGGGGCTGGCTCAGCCATCTGCGCCCTCCTCCCATTGGAGCCTGAGTCCCAAGGAGAGGCAGCGAGGCCCACAGTGGGCTCTGCACCCTCACATCCCTGCCTGGTCTAAGGTCTAAGCCTGGGGATTCCCCTTTGGGACCTACTACCAGGGGCAAGGTGATCCCCCAAACACTCATTCCCCTCCCCCCCAGGGAGGCTGTTCTGGTGCCCCCCCAACACTTCCCCCATCCCCTTGAACTGGGTGAGCTTCCACAGCGCTCCCAGGATGAATCTGTTTGACCCTGACATTGGCCAGGAAGCTTCTGGGGCACTTCTTCCCCCCTCCCCCCTCCCAGAGCCCCAGAACGGGGAGGGGGGCAGGGGGGCCGCCAGCAGAACTCCAGCCCAGCAGCTGGGGCACTGGGCCAGTGGGGTCATTCAAGGCCATGGAGGCTGGGAGAGGCCTGGACAGGGGCCACAGAGAGAGAAAACACACTGCACCTCACCTAGGCCAGTGGGCCTCAGGACGCCGACAGAAATCTGAACTCAGAGAAGCCCCTTTCAAGGGGTGCGCACTGAGTCTCTGCCCATCTGGGCCCTCCTCCCACAGGCATGGCCTCTGGCTGAGAGAGAAAGTTCTCTGTGAAGTTCTGGAAGGCTCACCAGGCCCCGGATGGTGTCTTTCCCCACCCAGCACAATCACAACCTGGAATTGTCTGCTCCCCCCTCTCCACCTGTCCTGTGGTGTGGGGCCAGGGTGGGCTGTGGGCCTTCGGGCCTCAGGGATCTGGGTCACTGGACAGAAGAGGGGCTGGCAGCAGATGGCTCTGCATTCCTGCCTCACAGGACCCCCAAGCCAGGGCCTGGGCACAACCGTCAGTGGCCAGGGAGAGGCCGGAGCCAGGCCACCTTCCCAGCAGCTGGCTGGCTGCGGTCACAGCCCTGGGGAGGACACGGATGGGGCTTGCCCAGGTTTAGCCACCAAGTGCAGGAGCCCAGGCCTGGGGGTGTCTGCCAGGCATGCAGGAGGAGAGGGGGAGAGGAGGACACTGCCTGGGGAGCTCTGTGGGGGGCATGAGCCCCTTTCTCCCTGGGAGCTGTGGCAGGCAGGTATGCCATGTTCCAGATCTCTGCTCCCTCAGTCTCCCCTCCTGGGCTGCGAGGACCCCCCTCCCCTCCCCCCTCCCCTCTCCCTCCCCCAGCCCTGGGGCAGCCCGGCATCCGTGCACACCCTGGCTTCCAGGACTTGCTGGGAAGTTGTGCAGCCATTCCCCTAGATTTGGGGGAGGTGCCTTCTGATACAGATGAACTGGGGTTCCTCAGGGAAGCAGTGGCACCTCGAGATCAGCTGTGCAGGCGCAGGATGGGCCTGCAGAGGAGGTGAGCCCGCCTGACCTGACGTGGGGGTGGGGTGCCGTCAGCAAAGCCCGGCTGGGGGTTCCCTGGGCAGAGACAGGCACACCACTCATAACATATGGAGCTTATTGGGATCTTAAAAAAAATTTTTTTAATGTGTATTTTTGAGAGAGAGCGCATGCGCTTGAATGGGGGAGGGGCAGAGAGAGAGGGAAACACAGACTCTGAAACAGCTGCAGGCTCCAAGCTGTCAGCACAGAGCCTGATGTGGGGCCGGAACTCATGGACCATGAGATCATGACCTGAGCCAAAGTCAGGAGTTTAACCAACTGAGCCACCCAGGTTTTGGACCTTGATTTGAACAAACTGTGTGCAGTCATGCATATGAAATCAGATACACACACACGTGTACATGTATGAAATTTGAATGCTGACTCCATATTGGATATTAAGGAATTGTTAATTTAAAAAATTTTATTTAAAACTACAGTAAAATTGCCTTTTTCAGTGTGCAGTTGAGTGGATTTTAATGCATGTACAGATTTATATCATCTCCACCACAATCAGGACACTGAGCGGTTTATCCCTTTGCAAAAATTTCATCATGTTGTTCCTCTGTGGGCTGCAGGCGGTCCCCACCTCTGGAAACCTCTGATCTCCTGTGCTACTGTTTTGTCCTTTTGACAAAGCCACCTGACTGGAATCATATATTACGTAGCCCTTTGAGGCCGACTTCTTTCTCTCACATAATGCCGTTAGGGCTGAGCGTGTGCGAGCCGCGTCCCTGGTGTGGTCGGACCTCGCCTGCTGTGGGCATCTGGGTTTCCACGTAGGGGCTGATGAATAGACATGCTGCAGACATTCATGTTCATGTTTGTGTGTGAAGGTAACTTTTCATTTCTCTAGGATGAGTACAGGAGTGGGAAGGCCGGGTCACGTGCGGGTGACCGAAGTGATCATCCAGATGCTGTCCTGAGTGGTTGCACCATTTTGCATTCGCACCACGTAGTCGTATGAGATTCCGGGTTCTTCACCCTCGCCCTGGAGGACCTGCTGCCCAGCTCTGCCTCCAGCGGAGGGCCCTCCAGGGATATGGGCTCTAGCGCTGGAGGTGACAACTCCAGGGAAAACTAGGGCACTGGCTATTATCATTACTCTTTATTTTAGCCATTCTACCCCGTATGTAGGCAGTAAGTCATTACGGTTTTAATTTGCATTTCTCTGATAGTTAACGATGTTAAGCACCTGTTCATGTGCTACTGCCTTTTATCCATCTTTATTAATTAATTATGTATTTGTTTATGATATAGAATGAGCAGGGGAGGGGCAGAGAGGGGGGCAGGGAGAGAGAATCCCAAGAAGGGTCTGCGCTGTCAGTGTAGAGCCCACCTCGGGGTTCCAACCCACAAACCACAGGATCACGACCTGAGCTGAAATCAAGAGTGCAACGCCGCGCGGGTGCGCCGCGTCCACCCTCTTCAGTGCCGTGTCTCTTCAAGCCTGTTCTCAGTTCTGTTTACTCGGGTTGTTTTCTAACCGCTGAGTTTGGGGAGCGCTGTATGCACGCGCATGCGCAGGCACGCGGGTGTGGATGGATGTGTGTGGATGCGTGCTTTGCAGCTGGTCTTCCCCAGCCTTGTATCGTCTTTCCCTTCTCTCCACAGCGTCTTTCCGAAAGCAAAATTGAAAAATGTGTTGGAGTTCATTTTATCACTGCTTTTCTTTATTTGTGTTAAAATACATATAACATAGGGGTACCTGGATGGCTCAGTGAGTTAAGCTTATGACTCTTGCTTTCAACTCAGGTCATGATCTTACAGTTTCCTGAGTTTGAGCCCCACATAGGGCTCCATACTGACATGCCTGCTTGAGATTGTTTCCCTTTCTCTCTGCCCCTCCCCCACTTGCATTCTCTCTCTCTCTCTCTCTCTCTCTCTCTCTCTCTCTCTCTCTCTCAAAACTTGAAAAAATTTAAAATACACATAACATAAAACATACAATGTACAATTCAGTGGGATTAATAAAGTCACGATGTTGTATAACCATCACCACTATCTATTTCTAGGACTTCTTTTTAATCATGCTGAACAGAAACTCTGTCCCTATAAGTAATAATTCCGTTTTCCCCTCCTCAGCTCCTGGAAACTTCTATTTTACTTTCTGTCATTTGAATTGGCCTGTTTTTCATACATAATGTAAGTGCAATCATACAGCATTTGCCTCTTTTTTAAAAAAATTTTATATATTTTTTTAAATTTAGTTTTGAGAGACAGAGACAGTGCGAGCACGGGAGGGTCAGAGAGAGAGGGAGACAAAGAATCTGAACACAGCTCCAGGCTCCAGGCTCTGAGCTAGCTGTCAGCACAGGGCCTGATGCAAGGTTCGAACCCACAAACCATGAGATCATGACCTGAACTGAAGTCAGACACTTAACCGACTGAGCCACCCCAGCGCCCCATAGCATTTGTCTCTTTTGACTGGCTTATGTCCCCTGTGTAATGTGTTTGTTTTATTTTAAATAGGCTCCATGCTGGGTGTGAACTTTGACTTGAACTCACCACCCAACACAGGACTTGGACTTGAACTCACTAAGACTGGGATGCTTAATCGACTGAGCCACCCAGGTGCCCCTAAGTAATGTTTTTGAAAGTTCATGTTGTATCATGTGTCAGAACTTAATTCCTTTTCTATTTTATTGTATTTTACTTTAAGTGCGACATGATACACATGACATAAAATTTACCATCTTAACAGTTGTAAGTACATTAGCATTTCTGTGCAGCCAATCTCCAGAATCTTTATTTTGCAAAACAGACTCTGTGCAGATTAAACAGTAACTCCCCATTTCCCACCCCCGGACCCTGGCACCCACCATCTACCTTCTGTGTAAATCTGCCTCCTTTAGGGACTCTGCATATGTGAACCGTCCAGTATTTGGGTTTTTACATCTGGCCTATTTCTGACAGCGTCCTGCCCTCCAGGGTCATCCGTGGTGTCACAGGTGTCAGAATGTCCTTTTCAGGCTGAATAGTATTCCCTGGCTTTGCTACACATTTTGTTTCTCCATCCCACCCTCCACGGATATTTGGGTTGCTGCACTGGGCAGGGGCTCCAAAACGGCATCCCTCTCCAAGGCGGAGGGCAGGAGGGAGAGCGGAGGGGAGTGACGGGAGGATGAAGAGTAGAGGGCGGGGAGGTGGGCGGAAGGGACCAGGAGGGAGGACTGAGAGGGGAAAAGAGTAGGGGAAGGGAGAGGAAGGCTGGAGGGCGGTGGACAGGCCTGGGAGGGAGGACGGACAGTGGGTGGCAGGGGAAATGGAAGAAGCAGATGGGAAAGCGGTGGGCGGGAAGGGGACGGAGTCCACGGGTGGGAGGATGCATGCCCAAGGGCCCCCAAACCCAGGCCACTGAAGCCCTCCTGGCCCCGCCCCGGCCCGCGGCCTGCTGGGAGACGTAGTGTAGAGCGGCTCAGGAAGCTCGACTCCGAGTCCCGGCGAGACCCGCGACACCGCCCTGCCCCGTGGCTTGCTGGGACTTGTAGTCCAGTGCCGGCGGACACTCGAGGACGGAGCGAGCGGTGGGACTCGGTGTCCCAGAGAGCCCCGCGCTGGGCCACGACACCGCGCACCGCCCTCGCCGTCGCCGCCGCTGGGCTTTCTCCGGTCGCCGCCGCCACTGCCGCTCCTTCGCGGGCTGGAGGGCCCGGGCGAGAGGAGGCTGCGGGTGGGAGCCTTCGTGGGCACTGAGGAGCGGGCCGGGGGAGGCCGGGATGGAGCCCCCCGGAGGTGGGCGCGCTGCCGGGTGGGCCCGCGCTTGGGGCGGTTGGGGAGGGGGCCGGGCCGTGAGGGGTGTCGGGCAGGAGGGACAGTGGGGCGAGTGGAGGGCGCTGAGGGAACTGGGGGCGGGGCTTGGCGGAGGAGGGGGGGGAAGAGGACGCTGGGGGCGGGGCTCGGCGATAGCGGGCGTGAGGGGCGTGAAGGGGCTCGGGGACCCGGCAGCGGGCTTGCTGGAAGGTCGGAGGCCAGAACGCGGGCGGGAGAGGCTTCGAAGGGTGCCCTGGTTGGTGGTGCCATCGAGAAACGAGACGGGTGGGGGCGCCTGGGCCGGGGGAGCCCCACGTACCCCGAACATCAGCATCGAGCGCGCCCGCTGTCCTTCCAGTTGACTGAAGCGAGGGAGCCGGGTTCCAGAGCCTCGAGGCGGGATCTAGGGGCCTCCTAGGGTCTCTGCGAATGGTCCGAGGGGGTCGCAGACATGGCTCATCTCAGGGGATTTGCCAACCAGGTAAGGTGGCTTCTGGGTCGGGGATGCGCGTGGGGGTGCGGGCCTGTCCCTCCTCTGGACGTGGGAGCCTTGGACGCGACGTTTATTTCCCCGACGAGCGTCCGTCCTGAAAAGAGCGGGCGGTGAGGAGTGCGGGGCCCAGGGCCCTGTGGTCACCTCCGTGGGCCGAGTAGGGGGCAGGGAGTTCTGGGGGGGCAGGTGTGCCCGGACTTGTCGGAGCAGAGCCCCCCGCGCGGGAGTGGACGGGGTGAGCAGGCGACCCCGGGGGCAGGGCGGGCCGGGCGGCGCGCGTGGGGTTCTCTGGGAACCCGGGTGGCTGCGTTTGTGGGGTCTCCGCTGGACCTCGGGCCGGGCAGGGGCAGAGGCCGGGAGTCCCCTCCCGAAGGGCCTGTGAAGCCGCTCTCCGGTGAGTGGGGTGAGTGGGTGTCTCGAGAGCAGAGCCGCAGTGTGTTGGGGAGGGGGGCGCTAGGGAGGGCTGCCCTGAAGAGCCTGTCAGCTGGGCGAGAAGTGCCTGGAGAGTTCTCCCCCTTCCCTACCGACCCGTACCACCGCCTGCCTGCGAGCTAGGGGCGAGGTAGGGAGCGAGCTGCCCGGGGTCCGGGTCGTTTTCCCTCCCATTTTGATGTCTCCAAACAAGGGCAGTGGAGGCTGGAATGAAGCGGGGTTTCCCTAGGTGCTGGCGCGGTGCTGGCGTTTTGGCTGGGACCCCCGCGGGTGGCCGGCCCCTGCAGGGCAATGGGCCCCCTGAGTGGTGTGTCCGGGGTGCTCTCCTTGCAGACCCGGTGGCCCGCCGGGCAGGGCGTCCTGCCCCCACTGTGGCCGCAGGTGGAGCGGTCCTCATGAGCCATTGCACCCGTGTCTGGAAGTCACGTGATTGGTGCGCGCAGAAAGGTCGCTTCGAAGTGAGCCGAAGGATAGATTTTGCGCCCAGAAATGGCCTTGCTTGCCGAACCCCCATCCTGGTTCCCGCGAGTGACAGAAGCCGCAGAGAAAGCACCGGAGAAGCCAGCTAGGGGATCGCTGAGTGACCTTGGTGGACCTCCCGGGTCAGCCCCGCAGCCCCGCTGCAGCGCACAGAACCCGCCCGCCCGTAGGGCATTTAATTCCGGACTTCAGGGTCCAAGGTGCGGGTAGAAAAATGGAATTGATTTGGAGAAAACCCCACCGAATCTCCGAGACGTTTACTGAGCGAACATTTCCGCAGCGTGGCCCCCAGTCCTGGCGCTAAGCTTTCCGCGGGCGTGGCTCCGGCGGGTCACTCAGCACCCGGGTGCTGTCGTTGCCCCCGGATTAAAGCCTCGCTGCTTAGAGATGCTAGTTGGCGAGAAAGTGTTAGCTCTAGGCCTCAAATCCGGGTCTCCCTGGGGTTATGCTTTCTGCTGTCCCGCCGTCCAGTGGCAGGACGTGTGTGTCTTCACAGCTTCATTTCTTCTCAAGGTGCATCCGAAACACCCTTTGCCATTCTTTTTTCCCACTTGGAAAACAGGAAGGAGAAAAAAGGCTGTGGGAGTAGCCCCCGTGGGTCCCGGAAATGGGTGCGTGAGCGCTGTGTGTGGACGGTGCTTGGTGTGGGCCCTCGGCGTCCAGATCACATCTGGGGAAGGGACCCCTCAGGAAGGAAGCCCCCTATGTCCTTTCAGAGGCCAGTGGCAGGGAGCCTGTCACTGTGTCACTTTTCTTGAGACAGTTATCACAGTGGTCTCGTGGGGTGGTCCCTGCTTGGGGCAGTGTGCCATGCCCCTCTTCCACCCCCCAGCTCGTTCCTGTCCTGGCCGCCACCTGTCCCGTGGTGGTTGGGATGGCTTTGCTCCCCTCATTTTGTGGGGTGACCATACCTGGAAGTCTCGGGGCTGGAGGGCAAGGGTCTTGACCGCCAGAGCCAGCCGAGCCCTTCGCTGGCCCAGACCCTGTGCGCCGCCTGGAAAAGCAGCCGAGGCCCCCAGACCCGGGCACTACTTGCCTTGCCTTCCCCGGCGGGGCTGGGGACAGGAGGTCCCTGAGATCCACTCATGGTGTCAGGGTCGCAGCCAGGGGTGTGCATGTCACACTGTCTGTTGAGTGGCCTGTGGTGTGGGGACTCAAGGAGTATGAGAGTTGGGGGGTGGGGGCTCCCCACCTTCTCTGCCAAGACTGGAACTCTGCCAAGACTGTTCTCCCAGGCAGTGAGGGTCCGAGCACCCCATCTGGGGGTTCCATTGTCAGGCTGCTGTGCTGGCCCTGCGTGGAGAGGGACACGGTGTCCTCAGTAGGGCTGAAGGGAGCAGAGCAGCAGGAGCAGCAGATGCCTGAGGGTGGGAGGGGGATGCACCAAGGCGGCGGTGCTGCTTGGCGCTGCCCAGTGTCAGTCCTTCCTCCTCTGGCTCTTCTCTCAGGTCACCTTAGGAGAGGGACTCTCTTCAGCAACAGGGGACATGAGGTCAGGGCACCAGCTGGATTGGAGTTACTAGACAGCCATCGCGGGGTGCCCTGCAGGGCTGTGCCAGCATGTCTGGGGCAGGGGGCAGGCTGGCCGTGTGGAGGACTGACGCCCCGGGCACCGAGTGGGCGCTGACGGTAGAGTCTGAGGAAGGAGCCTGGGGGAAGGTGCAGGTTGGGCCCCAATTCAGGAGGAGCAGGCACCAGAGGGGCTGTGTCCCAGCCCATGTTCCAGCGTGGAGTCCAGAACAGAACAGGACACGGCAGTGTCCCCCGCCCGCTTGAGGAGAAAGGTGTTTTTGTCCAACTGCCGGTTGGTGGAGTGTGTGGGCTGGGAGCTAGGAGAGGGCACACCCTGCCAGGCCCTCCTCTCAGGTTGGGGTGGGTTCTGGCCTTGTGATCCCCCCCACCCCCCCGCCACGCACACCTTGGGAGGGTGGCTTATTGGCAGTTTCTGTTGACGTGTGGTCTTAATCTGGAGCCGGTCGGGCCTGACACAGAACTTGCAGGGGGGTGAGCCCAAGGTGGGCTCTCGTGTGTGCCAAGTCTGCGTGGAGGGCTCTCCTCCTCGGGACCGTGGGGCCCCCACCCACCGAGGGATGATGAGGCATGGGAAGCTGTACTTTTCTTCCTTTTATACCCAGCTGCTTTAGGTCGGCACCAAGCTGGCATGTCGCCAGTGGGTGCTGGGGCCACGGGAGCAGCCTCTCTGCAGTGAGCGCCTCCTGGTGGATCCAAGTCTTGGGGCCTTGGAAGCCCCTTTCTGCCTCTGTCTGGACAAGACGCCAGGCTCCACCCGGGCCCTTGAAGCCCTGCCTGGGTCCCTGGGGCACCTGGCTGTCCTCGTCGCTGTGGGGGGATGTGGACTGCTGCTGGCTCTCTGAGGACACAGTGGCTTGGTGTCCTTAGAGTGTGCTGTTCTCAGGGCGCATGTGTGTGCATCCTTCAGGCAGCCCCCGTGTGGAGCCATCGCAGCCCCTGACGCCGGCCCTGTCCTGGTGCTCAGACTGCTGGGCTCCATTTTTCAGGCTTTGTTTGAATTTAAGTCTGAGGACAGGACTGTGCAGTAATTTTGTGTGGTACTTGACTCCCCAGGATTAAACAGCCAGGCAAGCATCAGTTTTCAGCTCCCCGCTGGTGTGAGGGTGGAGCTGTCTGGCCGACTGATTTGGGCACCAGAGGGGGAAGCCGTTTCCACGGGGTGTGGCTTCCAGGCGCTCAGGGAGCAGGCTGACAGCATAGACTGTCACTCAGGCACTTCCAGGGGGAAGTGAGCACTCTTACCTCCCTCCCCTTCCCCTGAGTCTAGCTGCGGGTGTTCCTGCGTTCTTGCTAACTAGGCCCATGGTTCACGAGACTCTCGCTGCTGTCCCCGCTGTCCCCACTATCGTATGGGTAGCCTGCGGCCCCTAAATCTCCGTTTCCTACCCACTTAGCCCTTTAACTTGTCCTTGTGCCTCCTCGGTCCTCGCCACGTGTCCACGCGTGTGGGGGGCAGGTAGGGCATGACCTTCACAGTCTCTCCACCTGCCCCATGACCTGGTCCCTTGGCTGGTGGGGGCCTCTGTGCTCCTTTGTGGGGAGGGTACAGTTAGGTTTCCTGAACAAAAAGAGATAAAAGAAGGAGCAGGGTGCCTGACTGGCTCAGTCAGAAGACTGAGCAACTCTTGATATCAGGGTTGTGAGTTCAAGCCCCACGTTGGGTAGTAGAGATTTAAAAAGTAAAAAGCATAAACCTTAAAAAAAAAGGGGGGGGTCGACTTCGTAGCTCCTCGTTTTTGGGTTGCCACCTCCTCCAGCAAGGTCACCATCAGTCTGCCCGCCTGTTGTCCCTACAGCACTCACGAGTGGACCCCGAGGAGCTCTTCACTAAGCTTGACCGAATCGGCAAGGGCTCCTTTGGGGAGGTGTACAAAGGCATCGACAACCGCACCAAGGAGGTGGTGGCCATCAAGATCATCGACCTGGAGGAGGCCGAGGACGAGATCGAGGACATCCAGCAGGAGATCACCGTGCTCAGCCAGTGTGACAGTCCCTACATCACCCGCTACTTCGGCTCCTATCTGAAGGTGCCTGCGGGAGGGCGGTGGCGGGGGGGGCACTCGTGCTGGGCCTGCGCTCACGTGGATGCCTCTGACAGCCGCCCCCAGCCCTGCTACCCCACCTGCCTGCTCAGGAGGCCTGGGGTGGGTCAGTCCCCACATGGGGACGGTGGGTGGACAGGCCTGGGCTGAAGGGCGAGGGCCCCGAGGGCCAGGTACGCGTGTAGGACACGAGTGGGACCCAGGTCCGGGGCAGCCCCCGAGGAACAGCATCCTGGAGGCCTCCCCCAGCCCTTGGGGGGCCCACCCAGGGGATGCCTGTGCAGGTGCCCACAGCCTGGCTCCCGCTGGGTGCTGGCATGGAGGACCCGGGCACCAGCCTGAGCACCAGGTCCATCTACAGGGTGGTCACATCAGGGGTATGACAGGTGGGGGGCTGGATGGGGGCCCCTGGGGCCCTTTCTCAGTGGGTCCCTGAGGGACCAGGGGACTGAGTGTCCCCTGCCAGGGAGTGCGTGTCTTGGGGCCCTGGCCAAGGGGTGCATTCTTGCTCTCTGCCATGAGCTGACAGGCGTTTCTCTGGGACCAGGGCACGAAGCTGTGGATCATCATGGAGTATCTGGGCGGCGGCTCCGCCTTGGACCTGGTGAGGCACAGGCCACAGCAGTGGCCGCTGGTTGTGGGGAGGGCCCACACACAGGTTGCTGTGGGGTCTGGGGCCGCAGCCCCGGGCCCATTCCCTGAGGACCCCCGGCCTCTGTGGGCCTCTGTCCCTGGCTGCCTCGGTGCATTCCGGGCTAGTTAAGAGCCTTCTCAACCCCAGAATGAGCTGTGGTCCGTTTCCACTGGTCGGTGCTCAGGCGTCCTGGTCCGTGGGGTGCAGGCGAGGTCAGTGCCCCCAGGCACACAGACGCGGTAGTGGCCGGGACTCCTTTCACGACAGCATAGAGAGCCTCCCCGGCTCCCACCTTGCTGCGCATGTCTTCACCAGTCACTCAGGGTGACCCATCCCCTGGGGGAGGCCTCGGCCAAGGAGCTGGGGACAGTGTGTGCCGGGGGGTGGGGGTGGGGGTGGGGGGGGCGTGCCTGAGGCCCTGCTGTCCCTCCTCTGCCTGCAGCTGAAACCTGGGCCCCTGGAGGAGACCCACATCGCCACTATCCTGCGGGAGATCCTGAAGGGCCTGGACTACTTGCACTCGGAGCGCAAGATCCACCGAGACATCAAAGGTCCCCAGGGGCACGGCCCCGGTCCCTCGTCGTGGGGCCCCCCGACCCTAGAAGCGCCGAGAGGGGTGTGCGACTGGCCGTGCTGGGGGTCTGGGACATGGGGACCCACGTAGTTCAGCAGCTGCAGACAGCGAGCAGTGCCAACCTGCTCTGTTCCCGAAGACCCTGCCAGTAACGGATAGAACTTTCCGCACGGGTGGTGTCTGTGTGCAGGGGACAGCACCTCTGCCCCTTGGGTCGGAAGGGACTTGTTTAAAGCAAATGTGTGGATTCTTGCTCGTGATCTCCTGAGGGCCCAGTGTGGGCTCAAGTGGCCCCATTGTGGGAGCCGGCCCTGCCCAGGGCAGCTGGGGGTGCGCGGGCAAGGGTCAGAGTCATGGCTGCCCGCTCTGCGGTTCAGGAGAAGAGGGCAGTGGGCGGTGGCTCTTCTCGGGATTTGTCTCAAAAGGCTAAAACACCAGGAGGGCCCTGGACCTCATGCCCGGTGGCTGGGGGGAGCCGGGCGGGCCCCTCGCGCAGCCACTCCCCGGCAATGCCGATGGTCCTGGGTGCCTGGCCTGTCGGGCGGAGATGAAAGCTGAGGCCCCTGCCGGCATCCCCAGGTGGTCCCCCTGCTTCCTCGGGTGGGTGGGGCCCTGCGCGCCGCTGAGGGTGACACCCTGCTATCCTGTGTCGAGCAGCCGCCAACGTGCTGCTCTCAGAGCAGGGGGACGTGAAGCTGGCTGACTTCGGTGTGGCGGGGCAGCTCACGGACACGCAGATCAAGAGGAACACGTTTGTGGGCACCCCATTCTGGATGGCGCCCGAGGTCATCAAGCAGTCAGCCTACGACTTCAAGGTGGGCGCGGTGCACAGCAGGGGGGGTGGGCCCCCGCTGTAGGGCTTGGGGCGCCCCCCAGCGGCAACACTCCCCTGTGGGTCTCCATCCAGGCTGACATCTGGTCGTTGGGGATCACGGCCATCGAGCTGGCCAAGGGCGAGCCTCCGAACTCTGACCTCCACCCTATGCGTGTCCTGTTCCTGATCCCCAAGAACAGCCCGCCCACCCTGGAGGGCCACCACAGCAGGCCTTTCAAGGAGTTCGTGGAAGCCTGCCTCAACAAAGACCCCCGATTCGTAAGCCCAGTCTCCCGTGGCCTCTGGGCTGTGGCTCCGAGGGTGGGCTAGCGGCAGGCCTGAGCCGCTGGATGCTGTAGCCCCAGGAGAAGAGCCCCATGGGAGGGGGCGGGGCTGGAGGCCCCTCCCTTGTGCCCGGCCCCACCCTGCCCCGAGCCCCTCCCTATCCAGAGTAGGACCTGCCTGGGGCTTGGGTCTAGGGAGCTCCTAGGGTTTGTTTCCCTGGGCTGTGGGGGTACGTGGCCCCCCTGGTGAGCCTCCTCCGTCCCGTCCCCCGGGCGAGCTGCGATCTCCAGGAGTGTTAAGGCAGAGCTCAGCTGTCCCTGTGTCACTGACCTGCGCTCTTCCCCGGCAGCGGCCCGCCGCCAAGGAGCTCCTGAAGCACAAGTTCATCACGCGCTATACCAAGAAGACCTCCTTCCTCACCGAGCTCATCGACCGCTACAAGCGCTGGAAGTCTGAGGGGCACGGCGAGGAGTCCAGCTCCGAGGACTCCGACATGTAGGGGCCCTTCCAGGGGCGTGCACCCTCATGGCCCTGGGACTTGTGCCGTGGGGAGGGGGGCTAACTGGGCCCCTGGAGCCCAGGGCAGGCCTACTGAGCATTTAGGGCCGTGAGGTTGCCTCCAAAATTAATGGGGAGGCTGGGGAAGGGGTGGGCCTTGGGACCCCCAGATCCCAGCCCCCCATGCTCCTCACGCCCCCTCTTCGCCTTCCACTGTAGTGATGGGGACGCTGAGGACGGAGAGCAGGGCCCCATCTGGACGTTCCCGCCCACCATCCGGCCTAGCCCCCACAGCAAGCTGCACAAGGGGACAGCTTTGCACGGCCCCCAGAAGGTGTGACCCAGGGGGAGGGCGGGGACAGCCCTGCATGGCCCCCAGAAGGTCTGGCCCAGTGGGGAGGGGGGAGCGGGGGACAGGCACCCAGGCCTGTGCAGCGCCACAGGCTGCACCTTTTAAGGAGGTCAGGGACCTGGGGGGGCGCACTCGCCCTGACCGCCCTGCTGGGGCTTTGGCTTGGCAGTCCGCGGAGCCCGTCAAGAGGCAGCCGAGGTCCCAGTGCCTGTCCACGCTGGTCCGGCCTGTCTTTGGCGAGGTAAGTGCCGGGCCAGGGGCTCCCTGGGGGCAGGAGGCGGCAGCGTTTCTTGCAGAGACGCAGCCCATTGTGGTTGGACCTGGATCCGGGGGCCAGGCTTTCTTTGCGAAGCGGAAGTGGCATGGGGGAAAGCACCTTCTGTGACCTCCCCAAGTTCCCTCCTGCTGGGGTGATTCGAGTCTCAGGATGGCATTGACCAAAGACTCCTGTTTGTGACTTTTATTTAGAATTGCAAACACATGGGATGGTCTTCTGTTTGGAGAGCGCCTGGAAGGTTCAGTTCTTGGTGTTGATGTCGGGCCCAGGGCAGAGAGGCCTCAAGGGTGACTCCCTGGTGGTTATGGGACCCTACATGTCACCTACTGATGGGGATGTTCAGTAGCACCCCAGGTGCCCCCACAGTCTGGACTCCGGGGCTGGCAGTAGGTCAGGGGCCCAGTTCCCACCCCAGGTGACAGTGGTACCTGGAGCCCAGGGAGGGAGGAACAGGGTGCTGAGAGCCTTCCTGAGGAAACCGGGCCCTTGGGTATCCCCAGGGGGGGCATCTGGGTGGAGGAGGAGAGCTCCCACCTGGAGGGGCCTGAGATGCAGGGGAGGAGCCGGGGGAGGAGCAGTTGGCAAGAGAGGGACTGCCAGGGGCCAAGGACCAGGAGCCTGTGAGGCTCAGCTGGGACACTTGGATCAGGGGCATGTCCCCACACCAGGAAGGAGACAGCCAGCGTCAGGAGGGTCAGGGCCGGCAGTGCTCTGGGCCACTTGGAGCTTATGGAGTGGACCGGCTTGGAGGCCTGTGGGAGGGGCGGGGCCTGGGGCAGCTGGAGCCCCCTCCCTGATGGTGGTGTGTGCCGGGCGGTGGGGGGGGGGGTCACCCCCCGTGGGGCCTCATTCTGTGGGCTGGGCCTGAGGTCAAGGCCAATGGATGGGGTGTGCTGTGAGGGGTGTGGCAGGGGACCGGGTGGCCTGCTTCTAAGCCCCAGGGGAGGGACTCCTCCATCTGGTTCTCACAGCCCCGGTGGTGGTGGTGGTGGTGGGGCCTAGGGGTCAGGACGCCTTGATCTGGCTGTGCCGTGCACCGAGGGTTTCTGGGCTGTTCTCTCAAGTCCTAGGGGCCTGAGCCATGGGTTTCTGTGACCCTTGGTTGGGAGGAAGCCACGTGGTTAGCCTGGCCCACTGCAGCGTGACTGCCATAGGCCGAGGGGGTGGGGCAGCATCCATCTTTACTGGAGCCCCAGGTACCCGGTGGGACCCGGCCCCCCCAGCTCTGCGGCAGGCGGACAGCTGGGCCCCCCCTGCAGATGCAGGTCACAGCATGGGGCTGGGAAGCCTGCACGAACTCCCCGGGGGCGTCTGAGCCGACGGCCCGGCTGTCAGCGGCTCACGGGTCCGGGCTCACGGCCAGGCCGCGGCACTCTCTCCGCAGCTCAGGGAGAAGCACAGGCAGAGCGGCGGAGGCGTGGGGGCGCTGGAGGAGCTCGAGAACGCCTTCAGCCTGGCCGAGGAGTCCTGCCCAGGCATCTCGGACAAGCTGATGGCACACCTGGTGGAGCGGGTGCAGAGGTGAGGCCCGGGGCGCTGGCGGGGACGGCCGGGGCTGGTCTTCTCTGTTTCTGTTTCTCTTCCTCTTGTCTCTGTACCTTCGGGGCCTGCGCGGGGAGAGCGCAGCCCTCCAGCCTCCCGCGTGCTGTGCTCAGAGGCTCAGGTCCAAGCGCAGGCCTGTCCCCTTCCCCGGGCGTCCTGAGCTCCCGCACCGGCCAGGGCCACTCCCCTCCTGCCTGGGGGTGACTGGCTGTCCCCTCCTCAGGTTTTCCCACAACAGAAACCACCTGACATCATCCCGCTGAAGCGCCACTGCTTGCAAAGTGGGGAGAAGGGTCTCTGTGTGGCGCCCCACGGGGCCCTCGCTGCCAGGTCACTGCCCCCCACCCGCGGAGGGTCCCTCTTCCACGCCTCCTCCTGGCAGCGGAGCACGGACGCAGCTGCGCGGCACGTGGCGTGAGGAGCAGGGACAGTCCGGGGCCCTGCCTCCCCTGCCCCGGCCTCGAGAGGTTTGCCTTGTGTCGCATCAGGTACCGCGTCTCCTCCCGAGGACTCGTGTCGGCCAGGACTACGACTTCCTCGCTTCCCTGAGTGTCCTGAGGCTAAGGTGTTAGTTCTTTCATAGAAGGTTGACAGGCTCCGGCCACTTTCAATAAAAACCCAAATTGGACAGATGCTGGTGGCGGATGGGGCCTCGGCTCCTGGTTTCTGAGTCCTTGTGATGGCACAGGGTGACCTTGTGGCCTGCTGGCAAGAGAGCAGGGGAGCCAGGGAAGTGCACACACGTTGGCAGGGACAGACTGATAGAGAGCCCGTATCCGTTTACTTGCATTTGTGAGGAAGCCCCGGGGAACTGAGAACTTGACCCCGCCCCCCCAAGGCCAGGCGGGAAGTCAGGTGTCTGCGCCTCCAGAGGTCAGTGGGGCAGGTGCTGGAGTGCCTCTTCTGGACTTGTGTGGACACGTGTCACCTGGTGCGCAGCTGCGGGGTCGCCCCAGCTCCTGTTCTGGGCCCGGCCTTGCGGGGCCCTGCTCTGGAAGGGGAGAGGGCCGGGGAGCGTGGGGGGTGGCTGCCACCTCTGAGCAGGGCCTGCCTCCCAGGGTCTGCATTGGGTCTCGGGGATGCCGACCCTCCTGGAGGTCACCGTGAGGCGTCCCCATGCTGTCCTGCCCACCCATCCTACGCTGGGGGCCTGAGGAGCCCACAGCCACCCCTGGGCCGTTGGGAGGACGGGACCCGCAGTCACGGGGGATGTGCTGACCCTGCTCTGCTGCTCGGCTCGGTGCTCGGGCAGGGCGGGCCTCACGCCTCGTCCTCGGGGCACCTGGCCCTCCCGGCGGAGCTGCTGGCGCTCTCGATCACCTCCATCCACCTGGAGGAGAGGTCGGGCCATCAGAAGCTCTGAAGACGCTCGGGACTCGGTGTGCTCTGGTCATGCCAGTGGCCTTGTGCCTGAGTACTGCCCCAGGGATGACCCCAGACACCCAGTGAACGGGACAGAAGCAGGGCCGAGAGTGCCTGCCCTGGCGCCCTGTGCAGCGGTGGGACCTCCGCGGGGACTGCGCGGGCCCCGGCCCTGCTGCAGGGTTACCTCTTGAAGGCGTGCTTGCTTTCAGCCCGGAAGAAGTAGACGTGGGACTTGAACTGGAGCTTGAAGACGTGCTCCTGGTGGACGCCGTCAGCCTCCGTGGGGACGCCCACGCGGTAGCCCAGCAGCGGGAGGCTGGCCAGGGGGTGGTCGTCCTGCGGGGCAGCACGCGGCTCGGTGGGAGCGCCCTCCCTGTCGGGACTGACTGGGGGGGCCTGGGCAGCGCGCGGCAAGCAGGGACACCATGGGCACAGGCGCCTCCCCGCCCCGGCTCCGTCGAGCACCCTTACCTGATGAGTTTTGTAGAAGAACAAACAGAAATTGGTAAAAACCACCCAGAGCTTTTGCCAGCCGTTACTGCTCTTGAACTTCCTCAGCAGGTACCCCGAGAGCTGGTTCTGCGGGGAGGAGGCGCCGGGCTCGATTAGCGGCCCGGGACTCTCGCCCGGCGCACAGCCGCCCCACGGGCTTTCTCGGCTGCGGTCTTGACAAACTTCCCTGAGCGGCAGCTTCCTGCCAGGGCTCTGGGTTGTCAGTCTATTTAACAGCCTGACGGAAAGACGTTTACAGGGTCCCAAAATAGAAGGAAGTGAAGTTCTTTTCCCTGTTTACAATGTCCTCAGCCATGACCACCCACGTGGAGCCGAGTTAGCGCAGTTCTGACAGGACGCGCTGGCCCTGAGCGTGGCGCCCGAAGCTCTGAGGAGCCCAGTCCTGACCCAGGAGGGCCCGTGGCTGGTGACCCCGCCTCTCTCCTTGGAACCCTGTGGGCGAGGCCCAGGCGGCCCTGTGTCCGAGCTGACGCTCAGGAGGGCCCTGCAGGGACGCCGTCACTGTACCAGTTGGCCGACGGCACTCCACAGCCCGGGCTGGCGGGGCCCTGCTTTCCGGGTCCCCGCTGACGGGGGCGCTCGGGGCTCTGCGCTTTCCGCCCTAGGTGTGACAGGCCCCCAACCCCCCAGCAGATGGGAGGCGGCCTGGGGGCTGACGGACTCAAGTCCGAAGTGATGGAGGTGGAGGGGAGGCTGCCGCCCCTCACCACAACCCCCTTCCCAGAGAGACCCCGCCCTCCCACCTCCCACCTCCACCGACGCGTGGCTTGGAGCTTCCCTCCCGGGCCGAGTAAGCCGAGGGTCATGATCAGCCCGCAGCCTGGCAGGCCCCTGCTGGGCCCAGCCCAGCCCCTGGCCCCGACAGCCAGCGCGAGCAGAGGGTGCTTGGGGCTGCTGTACCTCGACGGCCGCACTGTGGTCGGCTCTGGAGACGCTGGTGTTCCGGTACCAGCACACGTGCACTGTGGTGTTGGCCCGGCGCTGGTCCTGCCCCTCCAGGGACGCGTGGACGCCACGCGCGTCTTTGGACTCTTGCTCCAGAGAGACCTCTTCTGAGGACCCTGGAGGTGGGGGTGGCCCTCTGCTCAGAGCGGGTCAGAGCGAGTAGGGGAGGAGCGGAGGGAGCGGGGGTGCCCTTGGTCCGGTGTTCTGCGGAGGGACTGTGGCCCTGGGGACCAGGGAACCCTACGGCCTAGGTCAGCAGTGGGCGGAGAGCAAGATTACCCAGTGCTTCTGCCAGAAGAGCTTGTGGGCCCTCCCTGCCCCCCCCCACTGGTGTTGGGGTGCCCAGAACCTTCCCTGTGGAAGGAGAGTGTGGGGTCAGCAGGAGGCTTGTGACCAAGGAACGGGATCTGCCGAGGATCTGCTTAGGTGCCGCGGGGGTCCCCCAGGGGGCATCCCGCCCGGGACTCACTGTGGGGAGGGGCACAGAGGACGCTGCCCGGTAGCGCCAGGGACGGGTCACTCCCACTCTTGGCCAGGTCGATGGCCATGTTCAGGTCATGTAGCCACTTCTCCTTTTCCAGGCGGGTGCTAGTGGGGGAGGGCCGAGGCTCAGCACCTGCTCAGCAGGACCCAGGCCACGGTGGGGGAGGCCGGGGGGGGGGGGCTCCCTGCCAGCGCCTCTGACTGAAGATCTGAGGGCTCAGCCCGCGCCCGCTGGAGGCAAAGGACCATGGAGGCGGGGCTGCTCTAGGGGCGGTTTATTCTTTCTGCTACTGAACCATAAGCCTTGTCCTGGATCGTAATTAAGCGGTTGGGGCCCAGGTGCCTGTC
>PISW01006060.1:103541-117601 GCA_004023785.1 Mungos mungo
CCCCCCCCCCCCCCCCCGAGTGCCACCAACCACATGGTCTGCCCTTGGTCGAGTGCTGGGAATGGAGCCTCCGAGTCAGCTCGACAGCACTGTGGCCCTTCTGCAGGGACGATCTCAAATGTCACTCGCTTCCCAGCACATGAGAAGCTGCTCTCTGGTGACATGACCGGAGCGGGGCTCAAGGGGGTGCACGCTGCACGACGACCGGCTGTCTTGTGCCCGGGCCGCTGGGGGCACACGTGGAGCGTGCCTACAGCTTACCTGGCTGCCACCACGACGGTTTTCTGAGCCGCGCAGATGGTGAAACAGTGTGGGACGGACCGCTCACTCTCGCCCTCTTCCACCTGTGGGGGCAGGAGGGGCAGGTGTCCTGAGCGGGGGCGGCCCGGCAGAGCCCATGCCTGCGGCGCGACACAGTTGCCTCGGAAGCCTCGTGCCACGCGGGTCTCTGCTGACTACGAGGGGCTACAGGGGCACGGGGATCCCCAGGCCGCGGCACCTGCCACCCAGGTGGGCGAGCTGTGGGCCGCAGGGCACCCAACTACTCACCGGAGGGTCCAGCACTATTAGCTGAAAGTCAAGCACAGGAAAAAATATTGAGCATTTTCATTCTTAAAAAGGGAAATGGATGATTCGCTTGATAAACCTGGCACCAAAGCCTGACCCAGTTAGCGTCCGAGCAAACCTCACAGGCTGATCACAGTTCTAAGTGACGACCTGAAGTAACTCCCAAGTAAAATACTACTTAATCAAACCCAGAGCACAGACTAGAGCTTGTCCCGTGACCGAGAGGCTGCTCAGGGGTGCCAGGGTGCGTCAGGAAGTCCACGGAGAAAGAGCAGTCATTTCTCCACGCACCGCTGCTGGAATCCAATGAGTGACTTCTGCTACCGTCTCCGAAACGGGAGGAAGCCGTAAACATGACAGAGGTCCTCTTTCCGAAGGCAAGACCTGTCACCCTTCCCTCTGCACTCGGGATGAGCGCCGGCTGTCTGTCCCCCAGAACCAGGGGGTTACAGTGAACCCCACGGAGGGAGAGTTTCCCATGTGCAGGGGCCCAGGAGAGGCCAAGCACCACACCTCGCTCAGGACAGAAACGATCTGAAACAAGTGTGAGCGATGGACAGCAAGAGAAGGTCAAGGTGTCTGCCTCCCAAGTCATCATGGAAACCATGCCATTCGACAGAAATCCTGGTGCTGTTTCTTGAAGGAGTTTGTCCAAATGATTCCTCATGATATTTGGAAGAATTAAATACTTGAGCAAAGAACTTTTTAAGGAGGAGGAGGAAGAAGGCGTGGAACTTCCCAACAGCACCTCCCCCACACGACACACCAATTAAAGCAATGGGGACCGAGGTTGGCCCAGGGAAATGGGCCAGAAGGCCCAGAGAGCACCCAGGTGTGAAGGCCAGACGAGGGCACCTCGCAGGCCGGGGAGGAACATGCGACAAAGGAAGCTGCCCGCGAGGGGGACATGGCGCGTTCCCGTTTGGCGGCGCCTGAGGAAGTACATCCAGGCAGTTGGTGGAGGAGGAGAAAGGAAACTGAACGTATCAGAAGAACGAAAAGGCGCCGCGGCCCCTGGCGTGGGGAAGGCTTCTGAGCTGCGCTGAGGATGGGAGCCGCGACGGAAAAGATGAACGGGTGTGACTGTACAAAAATGTCTCAGTTCCCTCCCTCAGCAAGGATTGGTTGGCACCTCTGTGCCAGGTCCCAGCGCAGGAGGAAGACACACACGGCCCCCCGTCTAGTGGACTTTCAACTCTACAAGATCACACCAAACTGCAGGCGACCTGAGCAGGAACGGGGGCGGGTCTGCGGCCTCCAGGAGCGGGCGGTGTCTGTAAATGCGGCACAAACATGCATGGAGAGCTGACAGAGACCGTGGCGGGGGAGGCACCTGGCGCCTCCTCGGGGAGACACAGACGCCGTCAGCCTCCATGACTGTCCAAAGGCGGTGCCGCTCCCTGGACCGCGACGGATGGGGGGAGGGCCCAGTGCTCCCTGATGCCGTGGAAAGAGGCGCGGATGCGCTTCGTGGGAGGCTGGCTTGTGCGCATGCTCCGACAGTGGCGGGGCGGTGACATTCAGAGCGGTAGCCACCAGTTTGCCCGAGGCTCAACCAACATGTGTTGGGCATAGTTAGGAATGTGTGTTACGACCGAAATCGAATGGTGTTATTTCTAATTCTGAAAAACTAGACGGGGCCAAAATGTCCAGCGTCAGGAAATCGTTAAGCAGACCTGAGTCTGGCTTCCCGGCGCACCGCTCATCTCCAGTAAGTGCGCAGGGGACGTTAGGGACAAACCGCTGAGCAAGAGCAGGGCAAGTCACAGAACAACTTGTAGGTGATGGTGCCACGGCCACCAGGAATGTTCTGGGACGACGAAGCCTGAAGGGCGTGTCTCAAAACAGTGCGTGTTACTTGGTGATGAAGTTAGGAGTGATTTTTATATCTTCCGTTTTTTTCTATAACGAAAGTATAATTTTAAAAAATATACAATAGAACAGATGGGGTCAGCTTCCAGTGAGGGCAGGTGCGTGCGTTCAGACAGGCCCCTTTCTGCTGAGGGCTAGAAAACAGGCTCAGGTGCCCAGTGAGGAGGGCGGGAAGGGGAAGCATGCTTGAAGAAGAGTGGGGAAACTGAGGCAGACCAGCCAAGTTAGCAGAGTGGGTCTGAGCCCCCACTGGCAGACATGTGGATGGGGCGCTGGCGGGACTGTAGGGAGACGTCACCACCATGTGACCTGTCCTAGACCAACGGCACACCTCTGGCAAAAACCTGAACCTGGCCAGCCATCTTTACTGCTCCCTGGATGGGGTCCGGGCTGAGCGCAGGGTGAGTGAGCGGAGGTGTGTGCGGGAGCCGGAGACCTTCACGCAGGGTCGTCGTCAGGCCACAAAAAGCACCGGCGACGAGAGGTTAAGGCTGAGGAACCGATCGCATCAAAATGAAGAGCTGGTCAGAGACCACAGTGAAATGCCTGGTCGAGCCCGGGCCGGGGGGCCGCAGACTTGCTGACTCGTGTGTGGTGTGGACGGAGGGCACGCTGGGCAACAGGGCTGCCGATGGCACAGACCCCCTGCGGCGGCGCACGGACGGGGCATGGGACGCGGCGGGGTGACCGAGCCCAGCCCCCAGCGGCAGCCTGACAGCTTGTCGTTGGTGGTGCTGCCTTCCGGCTTTGAAGCGCGCGCGCGCGTGTGCGTGACGTGACAGGACGACCGGACGACGTGAGGAGCCCGGCGCGAGGGAGAAGAGAGGCGCCCGGGTCTTCGGGATTACTGGGTCAGCCCCTCTCCTGAGCACCCAGCTGGGGCCTCCCGCTGCGCCTCTAGGGAAGGACAGGCCCCCGGGTCGGGCGCGGCGCCGGGCACTCACCAGCATGCCACGGAGCGGAAGGAGGCCCCGGATCCGGAAGCGGCTGGTGCCCGTGACCTCCCTGCTTGTGTAGAGCAGCATATCTGAGAACTGAGGAGAGAGGCTCCGTTACACGAGGCTTGAGAACCAGTGACAAGTTCCAGTGTCTCAACAGAACAAACGCAGCGCCCGGGCCTTTGCGTGGCTGTCAGATCATTCGGCTTGCTGGGGGTTCTGGGAAAAGGAGCCTTTTTTCAGTCACACAGTTATTTTGACGAGCTGGTAACTGCACGAGACGGCAGATCTCAGGCCCGCGGTGCCCGCCAGCCAGAGGCGGTGGGCACTTCAGGCTGGTCCTCAGGACTGCTGAGGCTGGGGTCTCCTAACGGGCACGAGGAGGGGAGCGGATCACGGGGACCCACTGGGAGACCCACTCTCCCGAGGCAAAGCTGGCGCTCAGCAGAACATGCCTGCGGCGACAGGAATGCGGACTTTGCTACATTCGGTTTCCTGCCGGACCCACCGCAGGCGCCCAGACACAGAACGAGGAAGGCGCCTCGCGGGGCGTGTTCTGTGTGGTCCTAGGCGGGCCGCTCCCCGGACGCAGCCTGCCCGCCCACCTACCAGAAAGAACATTCTCTGCTGCAGGCCCTTCTTGGTGAGCTTGTGAAGGCAGCCCTCACGGATAAACTCCTGAAAGAGAGAGATGAGGTCCTATTTGTGCCCAAGGCCACCTCCGCAGGGGTGCTGGCGGGGCCGAGGGCCAGGTTCACGTCACCACTTACACTTCTCTGAACCCGTCTGCACGAGCCAGTCGTAGGCCCCCGGCAGACCCTTCGACAGCGCCCTCCCGCCCAGAGCGCTCTGTGCTTTTCCAACCTCCCCCCGGCCCCCACCCCTGCCTCCCTTGGATCCCAAGTTGGTCCCAGACTCTGCTGGCACCTGTGGCCCCATCTCACCCCTGGCCAGCTCTGCTGAGGGGCTTCGTGGAAAACAAAGGGTATTGTTCTTGTTGAGGGGAAGCTTCTGGAAGGTTCAGACACAGAGATACCTGAGTTCAGCTTTGAGGAGAAACTGGGCCAGAGCAGCCTGAGAATGGGCAGGAGTAGGAGGGGACAGCTGGACCCACCAAATGTTCACAGGTCACTAGGGTCAGCTGCCACCTGGGCACTGGCATTGGAGAAATGATTCCCAAATCCATGCAGGCTTTCCCACCGAGGGAGTGAGGCCCTGGTGGGGCTGGAGCTCCAGAGGGGCCGCCGCGCTCGTCCGGGGCAGTCCTTCCGCGGAGGACGAGGAGAGGGTGCGGCGGAGCCCCATCGCGCCACCAGGACCCGGGGACACCCTCGTCCTCCCCCATCTGCCCGGAGCGCCACCGCCCAGGCCCGCCGGTGGCGGAAGGGTCGGTCCTGGTAATCCTGAAGAATTCTGGTTTGGACAGTTTCCAGACATTGTCCTGCCATCTGTCGTCCTTTGTAGATAAGTGGGAGCCTGAGCTGCACACCCCAAGGACTCAAGGGCGTAAAAAGGAGGACTTCCTGGAACCCCTGTGGACCCGCCTGCGCAGCCCTGCTCTCTGGGTGAGCGGGGAGCCAGCCCCTTCCCGGGTTTGCGGGGCTCCTCCCCCACTGCCCGGGGACCCACTGGGCAGCAGCCCCTTCTCGGGAATGAGTCCCTCCGACACCGCCCGCAGCGCGGTGGGCTCGCCCGGGCGGCCCCTGCGAGCTGCCTCCTCCGTATGGCTCGTCCGACCCTCTGCCGCCCGTCAGCAGCGTTCTTCCCAGTGAATCACCCTCTGCTCACGTCCCTGGCGTGGCTCCTGTCTCTGACACGAGCGCTTAGCAGGGAAGCCAGGAGCCCTGGGTCATAAAGACGTTGGAGATTTGGGCTAAAGACAACCATGGCACCAAGCATTTGCACACCAGCCTCGTCACCCCAGACGCTGAGCCAAGCAGCTGACGTCAGTTCCCCTGTGGCCCCAGAGGCGGGGTAGCCTGCCCGGGGTGCACAGAGAGCCCACCCCAATTTTCCAGTCCCCGTGGTGACGACTCCCTGGGACCAACACCCATAGCCCCGTGTGGGGTGCCAGGGCGACCGCCTGTGCCGAGAGCCCTGCCCACCTCCCCCGCGCGCACAGCAGCAGCGGCCGCAGCCACGTGGGCGCCGAGAGAAAGGAAACGGAGCTGTCTGGGTATCAACCAAAGCCCTGACTCCAGGTCAGAGCCTTCCTGTACTTAAAAAACAGAATCGGAAGCACAGAGCCCTATGTGGGGCTTGAACCCATGAACCGTGAGATCATGACCTGAGCCCAAGTCGGACGCTTAGCTGACTGAGTGACCAGGTGCCCCTTCCTATACATTTTAGGGGAGCTCATTTCTTTGTCCTTGTGCCCCCACGTTCTCTGTACCTTCCCACAAGGCTAACGTGGACACATGACTTCCACGCCCAGGCCGAACTACACGCACGTTTGTGTTAAGAAACATCCCTGTGCAACCCGTTAAAAGGTTTTCGTAGGCTGACGGCAGCAAGTTCAAAGCAAACAGCAGTGGCGGCACAGCGGCAGCCCAGGAGACGTGCGGACTGTGAGAGAGCCAGGGTTCGGGAAGAAGCCTGCACATCTGTGTCTACGGACAGTTCAACAAATGGTGCTGGGACTTCGAGATGGCCGCACGGGAAGGACCGGAGTGGGACGCCTACCTCGTGCCGCACGTAAAAATGAACTAAAAATGGATCAAATCTAAACCTACAAGCCGAGGGGCGCTGGGGTAGCTTGGCTGAGCACCCCACTTCGGCTCAGGACATGGTCTCACTGTTCATGAGTTCGAGCCCCGCCTCAGGTTGTCTGCTGTCAACATGGAGCCCACTTTGGTCCTCTGTCCCCTTCGCTCTCTGCCCCTCCCCCGCTCATGCTCTCTCTTTCAAAAGTAAAATAAATGTTAGTAAATAAATATGGCAGCGGACACAGAGAAATCTTCCAGAAGAAAACATTAGACACGCAGCGTCACACCACGGACTTGGCAGTGGCGTCTCAGCTGTGACATCCAGAGCCCAAGCAGCCCAAGAGAGAAGAGGTAAACTGGATTTCATGAAAACTGACTTCTGGGGGCGCCTGGGAGCTCAGTTGGGTAAGCGTCTGACTCCAGCTCTGGTCATGATCTCGTGGTTCATTAGTTCGAGCCCCGTGTTGGGCTCTGTGCTGGCTCAGAGCCTGGAGCTGCTTCGGAGTCTGTGTCTCTCTCCCTCTGCTCCTTCCCCACTCATGCTCTCTTTCTCTCAAAAGTAAATAAACTCCAAAAAACATTTTAAATAAATAAATAAATAAAAACTTTAAAAAACCGTAACCCAACCCAACCCAACAACCGCTGTGCTGTGAGTGGTCCCGCTGAGAAAGTGAAAAGGCCGCCCGCAAGGCGGGGCTGTATTTGCAAACCCTACTCTGGCAGGTCTCTGGCATCCAGAATAGGTCAAGGGTCTCACAACCCAACAGCAAAAAGACAACCCAGACGAAGAAAGGACCTGAAGAGCCACTTCTCCAAAGAAGGCCCACAAACAGCGAACACCCCCCACCCCCGGCAAAACACGTGGCACCAGCCGTGTGAGAAACGCGAACCGTAACCGCGGCGACACCCTGCATAGCAGCCCGACGACCGGAGTCACGGGCACAAGGTATGGAGAAACGGGAATCCCAACACAACCCTGGTGGGAGTGGAAAGCTGTCCAGAAACTGTGGAAGACTCTGGAAAACTGGCAGTTTCTCAAAAGGTTCAACCCAGTTCCCACATGACCCAGCAGTTCCACTCCGAGGTTTCTACCCAGGAGAACTGAAAACGTGTTCACGGAAGGACCTGTGTGGCAGGGACAGATGTCCACAGCAGTGTCGTTCACGGTCCCCATAAAGGGGAGGCAGCCCAAATGTCCACCAGCAGATGAATGGCTACAGAGAGTACGCTGTATGCGCTGAAGGGAATTTACAGCCACAGAAGTGAGTGAGGCCCCGACGAGCTACAACACGAACCCGAAAGCATGGCGCTCGGTGAAAGCCGCCAGAAATAAAGGCCACATGGTGACTCCACTTACAGGAAAGGTCCAGAAGAGGCAAATGCGCCGAAAGCCCATTGTAGCTGCTGGGGACTGGGGAGTGGGGAAGGGAGTGACTAACAGATATAGGGTTTCTTTCGCAGGGATGAAAATGTTCTGGAATTAATGGTGGTGATTGCACAGCCTTGTGGGCACACTAAAGACCACGGGACTGCACACTTGGAAAGGATGAATTACGTGGGAGGGGACTCACGTCTCAATTACGTGCAACCAAGTAAAAAAGGACAAGGCTGGAGGCATCACAATCCCAGATGTGAAGACCTACGCCAAAGAGGCAGTCACCAAACCGGGGTGGCGCCGGCACAGACCCAGACGCACGGAGCAGTGGGGCGGGACAGAGCCCCGAGACAGCCGTGCTCATACGGCCAGCTGCCCTTCGACAAAGGGGCGCGGGCACACAGCGGGGCAACGACCGTCTCTGCCACAAGAGGTGCTGGAAGACTGGAGAGCGACGCGCGCGAGTACTTCCCAGACCACACCCAAAACAGGCTCAAAAGGGGTCAAAGACCTCTACGGGAGACCCGAAACCACAAGAATCCTAGAAGAGGAAACTTCAGAATAATTTCTCTGACATTGGCCCTAGCTGCATCTTTCCAGCTCTCTCTCTTGAGGCAAGGGAAACATAAGCAAAAACAAACTATTAGGACCATATCAAAATAAGTTTTTGCACAGCAATGGAAGCCCCCAAACAACAAGGCAGTCTACTGAATAGGAGAGGGTATTTGCAAATGACGTATCTGAGAAAGGGTTAGTATCAAAAATATATAAAGAACTTAAACAACTCAATATGAAAAAAACAAATATTCCAACAGAAGACACGAACAAATTTCTCCAAGAAGACATCCACACGGCTAACAGAGACATGAAAAGATGCTCAACGTCACTCATCATGAGGGAAACGCAAATGGAAACCACAAGAGATTACCTCACACCTGTTGGAATGACTTGAAAACACAAGAAACAATAGGTGTTGGCGAGGGTGTGGAGAACAAGGAGCCCTCTGGCACTGCTGGTGGGAACGCACACTGGTGCGGCTGCTCTGGAGAATATGGAGGTCCGTCAAAAAATTAAAAATAGAATTACCCTATGACCCGGTAATCCCACCACTGGGTGTTTACCCAGAGAATACGAAAACACCACGTGGGAAGCTGCCTGCACGTCCATGTTCACGACAGCATCATCTGCAACAGCCCAGATATAAAAGCAGCCACAGTGCCCACTAACGATGGATAAAGAAGACGCGGTGTACGGACACAGTGGAGTATTACTCAGCCGTAAGAAAGAATGAAATCTTGCCATTTGCAAAAATGCGGAGGGATCTGGAGGGCATAATTCTAAGGGAAAGAGGTTGGAGAATGACAAATACCATACGATCTCCCTCGTACGTGAAATTTAAGAAACAAAACAAATGGATGAAAAAAAAGAGACAAACCCCCCCCCAAAAACTCTCAATCATAGAGAACACATTGGTGGTTCCCAGAGGGGAGCCGGGTGGGCAGATGGGTGAAACAGGTGAAGCAGATTGAGAGCCCACTCACCCTGACGAGGACAGGACAATCGCCATATTGTGGACCTGAAGCTAATACAACAATGTGCTGTGAACTACACTGGATTAAAAAACCGAAGAATCGAGTGACCATCTCAAAAAACTTTCTCGAAGTCACTCACCCTGCCGGGAGTGATGAGATTCTCGACGCCAACCAAGTCCCGCTGCAGCTCTGTCAGCTTCTGGAGGTTCTCCAGTCGGGCAAGGCTGTGCCGGAGTGTGGAGGTCAACTCTGTGACGGCCTGGAGGGCATCTGTGAGGAGAGACCCCTCAGGACAGGCGCCTGGGGAGGGGGGCGTGGGCGGCACCTCCACCCGCACCTCTGCAACAGGGACTGGCATTTTACAAGGCAGTTTTCATCCAAGGAACATTCTACTCCCAACGCCTCACAGGGCTGCTGTCCAGGGTTTTCAGCCGCCAGGCACAGCACAAGGGGGTCCCTGGTGGACTTGTTCCGTCCATGCCTCTGACTGGCTAGCACTCAGGCTTGGAAAGAGTGGAACAGTGTGAATAACTAACATTCTGGGCACAGCTGTATTTGTTCTTCAGGGAGAGGAGCTACTGTAGTTTAAAGGTGAATAGTGTGCATCTTCAAAACATTTGTGCTTTTCTCCTCGAGTGGAGGAACAGATGCTAATCTTACAGTTCCAGAACAGACATGAAGTTTTACCATCAGGACAGGAAACTCACTCAGACAAAACACAAAAGCAGCCATTGAGGGCCAACCTCACAGCCCTACCCAGGCCACACAGGGAGCAGCCGCTTGGCCGGAGCGCAGCGGCCACATCATGTGTCCTCGCTGGGACGGCTCAGAGAATCTTCTAGCCTCCTGCCAGAACTCCCGATGATAGCCGGGCCACTGCTGCCTGGGGCCCCAAGAGGCACAGCGGGAGGCGTCCGCAACTTCAGCTCCACCCCCAGCAGCGCGCCAACACCTGCCTCGTGGCGTCAAGAGGGTTCAGTCCGGTAAGAACGCACGTGCTTTGGTGAGTTTCTCCTCCGCTAGGGACACGGGTGACCTGTGAGAGTCCCGGGGCTGGGCGCTCCGGAGCGCCTGCCCCGTCTGGCCTGGCCACGCGGCCACGCACACTTGCTTTGCCCTGCGCGTCTGCTGCAGGCTGCTCAGCCAGCGCTGCTCGCTCGGATGCCGTGTGTGCGCGGAGCACAGGGCTGGGACTCGAGCTCGCACTGCACCTTGGTTGGCCCTGGAAGCTACTGGAAGCTGGGGACGCACTTCTGACCCACTGCCAAACTGATGTCCCCAGGCCCACCTGTGCCTGCGTCCCCACAGAACCACCGTGGTGTCGAGGGATCAGACACACACGTGTGGCACCTAGCCAGCGCCAGGCTGCACCCTCGGGAGACCCATCAGACATGATAACAACGAAGCCTCAACCTAAAGGGGCCCCTTCTGCCCAACAGGCTCAGGGAGGCCCCAGAGGGCGGGGGTCGGGCGGGGAGGGGCCCGGGCGCTGCTGGCCGCGGAGCCTGTGCTGCCTGCAAGGCTTTCCCGGTGCTCGGGGGCCGGCCAGGCTCCGAGCAAACCCATCCGGGCCGCCGGGTGATCGGCACCGTGTCCTGTTACCGATCTGCACGGCACGTTCCGAAACGCAACCTCGCTGGGGTTCTGCAGCGGCCCGCAGGACGGGCTCTGCCGAGCGGGACGCTGATGGGAGCGAGTGGGCCCGGCCCTCGCCACCCGCGCTGGCCTCCCCGCCGCGGCCTGGAGCCCGGGCCTCCCCTGCCGGCACCGCCCGCCCCACGGCCACCGGAAGCTTCATAAACGTGCCGCACTGCTACTTCCCTAAACTGCTCGAAAGCATTTCTGACAATTTTGTCCTTTTAGCGAGCAGAGAAACTCGCTTATTTATTTCCCTTTAGGACTGGGGGGACCAGCGAGAAGGAAAAGCCACATAATCTTTCATCTTTTAGTGGCAGTGGTGGCCTCACTCGTCTGAACCCCCAGCGCCCGGAGTGCGCAGCTAGAAGCCATTGCAGGTGTAAGAGTCGGGCCTTATGCTCCTTTGTCCCTTTAACGCAAATAGAAGTGACCACGCCCATCTATATCAGAAACCTGTAACAGTCCTGTCCTGTGCAGTCCTGGCCCAGATGCTTGATTTTGAGAGCTGAGGCTTCGAGGCCAGAGACTCATTCTGAGAGCTGCTCTCCGCTGGCAGTGGACTGGGGGTGGGGGACCCCTCACAGCAGGAGGCCACGCCCTGTGACTCTGCGAGGCGATGGGAGTCCTTCCCTACACCACGCACCCGTGCAGAGCCTGCCCTGGAGTCGCGCCATTGGAGGACCCGCAGCCACCTCTCCGTCAGCTGGGCGGGAGGGGCACGTGGAGGGACCCGAGGTCACACCGGCTCCCACCAGTCCGGCCCGCACGCACCTCGGCAGGCGGCGTAGTCGGGGTGCCCGGGCGCGTGGTGCCCGCACAGCCGGCTCAGCAGCAGGCGGTAGTGCACCAGCCGCTGGACGGGCTTCAGCAGGAACGTGTTAAGAGGCAAGTAGCAGACCTTCTGGAGCTCGAACTCTTTGTACACCGTCTCTAGCTTCTTAAAGCGTTTGGTGGCCTTTTCCAGTTCAGTCAGGACTTCGTCGTGCCTTTGGAAGTAGCCGGTGAACTCCTGTGAGGCATAAAAGGCAGGGCCTTAGGGCGGGAGGTGCGGGAGAGGGGCCGCGTGGACAGCCTGGTTGGTGCGGGTGTCCCACGCCGGCCGGAAACCTCAACGAGGCAAGATGGAAAAGGACGGCCAGGGGTGCGTGGGAGCAAACCGCCCTTGGTCGGGGGCGCGGGCCGAGCGGACGCAGGACTTTGACCCCACGTTACGGGGCGGACGAAGGGCCGCGGTGCCGGCGCGGGGAGGCGGATGAGGCCGGCTCTGCCCTCGGCTGCAGAGGCCTCCGCCTCGGCCCTGCGCGCAGAGCAGAGGGGCGCCGGGCCGCGGGCCGGAGAGGGAGGGCTCGCGCCTGGCGTTCTTACAGCCCCGATCGAAGCGCACGTGTAGGATCCCAAGTGTCACACAGGTAATCCCACTAGTCCCTCTCTACCTTCTAGAAGGTCTCAATATTAAATCAGTTCATTTTACTAATATTACACATAATGTCTGTGGTACGATAACCTCAAACAGATTTGTGTGTATTTTGATTTTAAATTTGGGCAAGTACTTTTGGGATAGAAATGGCGATTTGCCACCTGGCTCAGAAAACCAAAAAAATCTCCGGGAAAGAGAAGGGGGTCCGAGCAGGGCCATCTGAAGACAGGACGGAGTGATCCTATGGGCCCCTGGGGCTTCTAGGAACGGAATGGGGCCTACGAGTCTGTCGGGAGTCTGGCTGGATCCGGTGGAAGGCGGGCCAGGCCCGGGACGGAGGTGGCGGCCAGCCTGGTGAGTGGGCCAGAGGGCTTGGGACCCCAGGGCAGCACGAGAGGGGTTTGCGTGCCCGCAGGATGCTGCAGGGCTGCTGCAGGTGGGCACGCGGGTGGGCCGGCCTTGTCCCGGGCCCTTCGGACAGTGAAAGCTCAGCTGGCCCCGCTGTCTTCCACGCCTGTGACAAGTGGTCCTAGTGAGAGGTCACGCTGCTTCTGCCAGGTTGCTGACGTTGGCTCCCCAGAGTCATTTCCTGGGCACACTCCCTTCTGGGAGGGGAAAACCCAAGCTTCGAGCCAGCAGGCCTGTGGACAAAACCCCGTGCCAGCGCGACCTGTCCTGCGCGTCCCACCACGGCCGGCCAGGGGCTCCGCGAGGGCGGCGGTGATGACACGGGGCGGCCAGGGGCTGATGCCCCCTGTGGCTCCGGGATGAGCAGCGTCGGCGCGCCGGCCCCCAGCACGCTACCCCCCCCCCCCCCCCCCCCCCCCCCCCCCCGGCTGCTCTGAGGGAGACGCTGCCCTTAGGGGAAGGGTATCTGAGAATGACGTCCTGACGCCCTGAGGAGGAAACTGCACCGAGGGGACCGGTCCTTAGGGTTTGCATTTTTTTTTTTTCCAATTTTTTATACATTTATTTTTGAGAGACAGAAAGAGAAAGAGAGTGAACAGGGGAGGGGCAGAAAGAGAAAGAGACACAGAATCTGAAGCAGCTCCAGGCTCTGAGCTGTCAGCACAGAGCCCGATGTGGGGCTCGAACCCATGAAGCTCAGAGATCATGACCTGAGCCGAAGTCGGATGCTTAACCGACTGAGCCACCCAGGCGCCCCTGCAGTCTTTTTAAAAAAATTTAAAAATTCTTTTAAAGTTTATTTGAAAGAGACAGAGACAGTGCGAGTGGGGGAGGGACAGAGAGAAGGAGAGAATTCTAAGAAGTCTTTGCGCTGCCAGCACAGAGCCTGACCCAGTGCTTGAACTCATGAAACCGCAAGATCCTGACCTGAGCTGAAACCGAGAGCTGGACTTGCAGCCGACTGAGCAGCCCTGAGCCCCAGGTCTTGCTGAGGGACAGCTTTTCTCCAGGGAGAGGGACTGGAGAGCCCTGAGCTGAGGGGAACCGCATCCTGACTGGTGTGTCATTCTAAGGGGAGCACTGCCCGGGAGGAAAGGCTACGGTGAGGGAGATTTTGTCCTGAGCAAAATGCTGCCCTGAGGGGAACACTGACCTAAGGGGACCACTGTCCTGAGGGGAACACTGACCTAAGGGGACCGCTGCCCTGAGGGGAACGCTGACCTGAGGGGAATGCTGTCCTGAGGGGACCGCTGACCTGAGGGGAACGCTGCCCTGAGGGGAACACTGACCTAAGGGGACCGCTGTCCTGAGGGGAACGTTGCCCTGAGGGGAACGCTGTCCTGAGGGGAACACTGACCTAAGGGGACCGCTGTCCTGAGGGGAATGCTGCCCTGAGGGGAACACTGACCTAAGGGGACCGCTGTCCTGAGGGGAATGCTGCCCTGAGGGGAACGCTGCCCTGAGGGGAACGCTGACCTGAGGGGAATGCTGCCCTGAGGGGAACGCTGTCCTGAGGGGAACGCTGACCTGAGGGGAACGCTGTCCTGAGGGGAACGCTGTCCTGAGGGGAACGCTGTCCTGAGGGGAACGCTGCCCTGAGGGGAACAC